>CAEFZY010044742.1:0-90533 GCA_903066815.1 Brachyrhaphis roseni
AGATAGATAGATAGATAGATAGATAGATAGATAGATAGATAGATAGATAGATAGATAGATAGATAGATAGATAGATAAAATTCCAACACTACATCTCACCTGCTAGAATGACTGATTAGAGAACATCACTGATTCTAGGAAAATTGACTTTTTCAGTTTTTCGTGGAGTACAATTTCAACCATTAAATCTGACAAAGACAACTATTCTGATTTGTGCAGTTATGCTTGTATATAAGATACAACATTTGTGCATAGCCCAGATTGATGAAAAACAGTGGAACATGCATCAAAGACAGCAAAACACACCAGTTGTTGGAATAAACTAGAGAAGAATGAACTGTTTTCAACTCACCAAGTTAATGTAAATTTGTTGTGCAAGAATAGATCAATAATCTGCTTGTTTTCCATTAATCTATAAAGACATTTGACACTGGACCCACATGCATAAAGACATCTCAACAGGATTTACAAACAGTTAAACTTCCTTAAGTCACACAATTGAAGTAATTTATAGTTTTAAAGTAACAGTTTTTTTTTATTATTTCTTCTGTACCCACAAGTTAATCTACCAAACTGTTTTTTAAAGGACCTGAAGCCTGTTGGTATTTCTCAAGCCAAACTGCATGCACAGGCTCTTGAGAACAAGCCTAAAAATCGCTACAACAATGTGCTTCCTTGTAAGTCACCTTAAATTTTCCTTTGTTAAAACTCAACCTCATTCTGCAAAATATGTTAGCTATAGCACATGGAACGTCCCACTGTTTCTGCTTGTAATGAACATTTTTACCATCTAACACTTTCATTTTAACTCATAAATGAATCATTCATACTTCATTTACATACTTATTCATCTCCTAGATGACTCCTCGAGAGTGAAACTCTCTGTTGTCCATGGAAGTCCAAATGAAGATTACATCAATGCTAACTACATGCCGGTGCGTACTGACACTATTTACAGCTGCCTTTGGTCATTGCTTCACCTTACAGCATCTTATGATCACATTATAACTCACTTCATTTGTTTCTTGGGTTCACTTTGAACCAAATCTACATTCATTCCCCATTTGAGAATCTTTGTGAAAACTTAATTTTATGGATGTTTTATACTGAGTATTTATTTTTTTTTTTGCACATTAGGGCTATCTTTCCAGGAAGGAGTTCATCGCAGCTCAGGGACCTTTGCCTGCAACAGTCAGCGAGTTCTGGAGGATGGTCTGGGAGAAGAACGTCCAAACTCTGGTCATGCTAACACGCTGTAATGAACAAGGAAGAGTGAGTATGAATATAAAGAAATACTTTGTGTCGTACCTGTTCCTGATCCATGAGCAGTGAGTTCATCAATGTAGTCAGAAAGTTTTTACAGAGACAAAAGCTTTATTGAAAGCACATGGATCCCTCTATGAAATACAGAAATACACTAGAATCCTAAGAAAGGACTAAAATAACCAAGATTAATCTAATCAAAATAAGAAATTAACATAGGATAATAATGTAACCCGGGATCCTAACAATGAGAAGCCACTTTTACTTTTGTATTTTGCACACACTTTTCTGGTGCATTTGTATCCTAAAGAAAAAGATATAAAACTTCAGATTACAGTAATGACTTATTAATATCCCTGGGAAAAGCATAAAGACGTCGCATGAACTGACTAGTACATTACAGCGAGAGAATGCAAAATCTATTGTAGGAAACCATACTGGAATGCAAAACTTATTGCATGTGAATGCAAAAATTTAGCAAGGTAATGCAAAAGTACTGCATGGAAATGCAATAATTTTGCAAGGGAGTCCAATAGGAAAAAAAAATTCCCCCACGTCCCATAGGAGGATCCATAAAAGCTAAATTTTCGCTAAAAAAAATGAATATTTTTTCCATATAATTAACCTGAATAACAACCAGTGTTAAAAATCTATATTTTCTCACACTGGAGTTTCCATTCTTAATAAAGGATGAATCTAAATAAATATGAATAGGCATTTTAAAAAATTGTTGAAGCAGAACAGGAATATTTTTGCTTCAGTGTGTTTACCAAAGTAAGCTTATCTAAATGCAGCATGTGTAAGTCCAGCGACATCTATGAAATAAAAATCAGCTGCAATATAATCTAACAAAGATCACATTTTCTGAATTTGACATAAACTAAAAGCAAATCAACTGTCTTTCAGGTTAAATGTGAGCAGTACTGGGGTTCTGGCACCAAATACTATGAAGACATCATTGTGACAACAACCTCTGAAATCCAACTTGAAGACTGGACCATCAGGGATTTTGACATAAAAAATGTAACTTTATGTCGAAACCCACCCTTCCCAAAGCATACACACACACGCACACACACACACCCCCACAAACTCACGCAATCTCAGTAATCATATGGTTGTTTTACTGATACTATGCAACAAAAGGTATGCATAAAGTGTGCTTTGCAGATGATTTGTCATTCTAAGTTCTGAGTCAAGGGTTTTTGATGTGCCCTGTCTTGATTATTCATCTTCTTGCAACTACTGTTGACTGACCTCCTTCTACATCAGGTGAAAACAACAGAACTCCGCTCCGTCCGCCACTTCCATTTCACAGCCTGGCCGGATCACGGCGTTCCAGAAACCACAGAGCTTCTGATCAGCTTCAGACATCTGGTCAGAGAGCACATGAACCAGTATTCCAGAAACTCCCCCACAGTGGTTCACTGCAGGTTGGACACAACACCCAATAAGTTTACAAATGTTTTCATTTGGTTGGAAGTGTACAAAATAACCTGCCATCTCCTGTAATTTTCCCCCTTTCTGTTTTGATATTTGCGCTCAGTGCTGGAGTCGGGCGCACAGGCACCTTCATAGCCATTGATCGCTTGATCTTCCAGATCGAAAGGGAAAACATTGTAGATGTGTACGGCATTGTTCATGATCTGCGAATGCACCGGCCCCTTATGGTGCAGACGGAGGTAGCAATACCACACATCTACTCTGCTTTGTTTTTTACAGCGTTTCACATCACAAACACGTTCTGATTTTTATTTTTGTTTTTGTTGCTGCAGGACCAGTATGTCTTCCTAAACCAGTGTTCCTTGGACATCATTCGGGCGAGAACAGGGAACAATGTGGATCTAATCTACCAGAATACAGCTGCCATCTCAATTTATGAAAACGTAGAACCCAAAAGGAGATATTAGTCTGCTTTTTCATTTCTTTACATCTCTCCCTCTTTTTTTGGGTGAGAAATAACTGAGCAAACAAGTTTAAAGGGAATAAGTTTGTTAGAGACATCAACCTTTAAGGATGTAATACTCTTTTTATATTTATTTGTTAAGAAAATAGAGGAAACAGTAATTTTTTTTATGCTTCTGCCTTAAATTATCATACCTGCATATTCTTTGCACTGCACAATTATTATAAAATTGCTTTCTACTGTAAATGACTCACAGATTTTTATTTTGCTCAGGTAGTTTTATTGTACACTGTTTTGGTATTTTTAAATAAACTTTTAAATCAAACTGTACAAAACAAAGGCTGGTGGTAAGTGCCTTAAAAACAGCATTCATGCTTTTACACCAGTAGAGGGCACACTTGTCTTATTTGTTCTAGTTATTAAACAGGGATAATGTGATATTTAAAAGTAACTTTAAGTTATTTTCTCCTTGCCTGACTAACTGTAAGCCAATATGAACTGTGCAATGTGATTTAATGAAGGAGTTTATTTGTTTTGGTCTCTTTGTGTATTTATATGCACTGCAATGTGACAAATGCACTGGATGCATTTATGCATTTGTCCCACACTGTCCACTTTAAACATTCGAGGTGTTTCTTTTCAAGTAGTTTATGTTACATTCTGGCCAGTGGTTCTTGAAATGGAATATCTATCTTATTCCTCATTTCATCTCAGGAAAGTCTTTCAAGAAGAGCATTTTACTGGCTGTATTTGTGTTAAAATATATATAATGCACCAGTTTGTATTATTAATTAAGACATCAGTTCAATTGTCTTTTTTGCTCTTTCCTATGCTGTACATTCTTTAGAAAAACATGTTACTGCATTTCCGGTGACATCTCTTATCCAGCTTTGGTCACTTCCTCTGTATTAAAAGTCACTGGAGAAGCAAAAATGTACATATTTTTGTCAACCTTCCAAACAGCAGGATTTTCCATTAGCTTGGTATGTTTTTTTTTTTTTTTCATAGTTTGATTTATAGCACTTATGTTTTAATGAGAAATAGGAACATGAAATAGTAAATTTTTTAGGATGTTTTAAAATGCTTTATGAGACGCTTGCTGGTTCAATGCAACTATGTAAAATGAGCTGAAGACATGTACTTCTTAAATATGTAAAATTAAATGGGATTGAAGATGTTGCAACATTGTGGCAACAATCTACTCTTTATTAGAATCTATTTGCTTCAATGCCAATAAAGCTAAACTGTCTTGCTAAAATGTGTTTTGGTGTTGTTTTTTTTTCTACACATTTTATCACTTTATTATTATTTTTTTGCATTTTTAAAAACTGATGTTAAGTTTATTGCACAAATTATCACAATTATTGAACTTTTATTTATGGAAGAGGATTAGGGCCACCAAAAAAAAAAACCAAACAAAAAATCTGACTGTAAAGTCAGAATTAAAGTATTAAGTTTAATCTCAGAATTCTTAAAGTCAGAATTCTGACTAAAGTCAGAATTTTTCTTTTTTTGCGGTGGCCCTAATCCTCTTCCGTATTTATTAGACTCAATCACTATAATTAGTGAATTTTGTTTTTAACTCTATGTCACAAAGAATTATGTAGCGCATAGAATTATGCGCTACAACAAGCATAATTCTAAAGTGGATGGAAAATTAGAAAGTTTTCAAATGTGTTTGATAAAAGAAATTCAGTTAATCCAAAAATGTAACATTTATGGAGTGCACATTTAATATTTAGCCTGTCAACATATTCACCCGCCTAAGCACCTCCTGCAGAGTTACCATAGGCGTCTTAGCTACTACCTGATAAATGTTCTCTTTGCTGGATTTGTCAGTTTAGGTGTATTGCCACGTGTTGGTAAATTTTCAGTTGTGCCATACTCCTTTCATTTTTCGGTGATTGATTGTACAATGCTCCACAATATTCTCAAAACTTAGGATATTTTTATGACTATCATTTTTGTGAACCTCTAATAAATCAAATGATTTATGCACTATATATTTCTTCATTTTTCTATATTTTGAATTTAATTAATCCTAAGGAAAGATGTATGGCCAAAATGATACGCCCTGCAGGGGAGGAGGGTCCTGCACATCTCTGCAACAATAAGCTTTTACATTTCAGGTAGGTATCTGCACTCTATGCAGACATAAACACTGACCTTCTGATTATTTTCTCTCTGGGCAAACAGCATTTCACAGAGACCTGAAACATTTGCAGCCCTAAACAAACAAGCAAAGGCCTGTAGCTCTTGTGTACTTTATATTGAACTACTTTGAGGTATCAAAGTGGTGGTAAAATAAGATTCTACCAGAATGTAGGGCTTCAAGGAGCCCCTCCCTATTTTCCCCATTGATCTCCCTCACTTCACCATGTCAGGCTTGTTTGATGTCTCTCACATTAACAAGTTGGACTTAAAAATAGATTTGACATTTGGATTGCTCTTTCTGTTCTGTGGTTTTCAAGTAAAAGAAATACAATTTAGGATGGTGAGATTGCCATACTCACCAGAGTACAGATATTCCTTTGGGATTAAAATCAAAATCAGTCTATAAAATAAGCCAGTAATTTTATTTTACTTAACAAAACATTGTAAAAAACCCCCCCAAAAAACACAACAACAACAACAAAAACCCCTTCCTTTTGCTTAGCCTGCAGTTGTAAATAGCAAATTGTTAAAAAGAAAAAAAAATAATAATGAAGAACTCCAATGCTAAAGTGAGAAAATCTATAGACGGGATAATCTTTGGTTATGCGCTCCTGAAGTCTTGCCATTATGGATGACTGGTGTGAATTTGCAGTGTGCCATAAGTTACATAGAAAATACATAAAACGTGGAAGAAGGAGCTTTAGTCAGATGAGACAAAAAAAAGCATTTTTTGTCCTACTTGTGAATCATTATTTATACCAATATAAACATTTACGATTCTAAACACAATTCTCACTATAAAGCATAATACTTAGATTGTTTTTTTTTGTTTGTTTTTTTGTGTGTGTACTTTCCACATGTTCAACCAAACTGGTCAGATTTGACTGAAAGATGAATGGAGCTAAATACAGGACAAGTCCTGAAAGTGGATGCAAATGACTTTAACCATTTGCCTTTCACAAGGACATGTACAGCCACAATTACAACAAAAATGGGTTGAATCAGAATATACTATCTTTGTGTTACAATCTCAATCAAACTTTAAAAGTAAGTCTTACGAATTTTTAACCAAGCCTTAAAAATTACTGTGAACAGACACTCTCAGTTTCAGTCTGACTGATATTGAGTTATTTTGCAAGCTATTTCAGTGTCTAAATGTGCATAGCTTGTAGAAACATAAACCAAAAGACTTAGCTGAATACAAATGTGATACTTTTCCGAATGTATATTTTTTTTCCTCATAATTGTGTGTACCTTTGTGTTAGTTTATTTCATAAAAGTGCTTCACAGCGTATGGTTTTAACATGACAACAGATGGAAAGAACGTTTGGAAGGCATTGTAGAGCCCATGCAGTATATGTAGTACCTAATTGTGACCACAGGTGTCGCCAGAGCACATTGCGTGGCAGCAGCCAGGGCAACCGCAGCAACCAAAATGTAGAGCCCGTTCTGCGCTCTCCATGTTGAAACGGAACAAGTTCTCCGGCTGACTCCAACCGTCCGTGCGTCCCCCACCACCCAGATGGTTCCACATCGTCCAGCTATGACACTTGACTGGGAATGGGTCTGTGAAACTGTATGAGTGCTGCCTTACCCGGAAAAACGGTAAGTTTGTCTCTTCTCTGCTACACAATGGCAGCAAAACGAGAAGGATAACTATTTTTAGTGACTCCGAATTATTCAACTAACGTAGGTTTTTATGTGCTAACTTGTAGCTAGCCATGGCAGCTCCTGTGTCCGTTACAGGGAACGCGGAGGGTTTGTCGGTATTTTCAGACATCATGGACTCGTTGTATTTGCCTGTATTTTTTTTCTGTAACATCGCAGTGTATTTGGCTGCCTGTTCAAGTGGTCAGGTGGGCTAACGTTAGAAGCTTTCGCCCCAAACTTAACCCTCACCTCCACATTAGCGGAGCAAACCGTGCCCCATGCGGTTGCAGCTTTTCTCGCTGTCACCGTCTTTGCATAACAGGGAGTCGAGCTCGTGCACACGATTGCTAGGAAGCAAGGGCAATTTGCTTAATTTCTCTTTATGTGTTTTCCGCTTTACTTTACTGCTGCCATCTACTGTAGGTGCAGCAAGCAGAATTCGTAAACACGACCAAGCGAAGCGCGATAACGTTCCTCTGTTTACTGTAACAACCCGTATGGCCGAACCCTCATCACCGAAATAACCACACTTGTTTTGTTTACTTTCAATCAGCCTCCTTTTGGTCTGTATTACCAAAATTTTCTCCGTCTGTGATTCCTTGTAGTGGCTTGAATTTCCCATCATGTTGCTCTAGAGCTCAGCGGAAAATCTAGATAATTGAAACGAGATCTGTAGACATTTAAAGTACTAGCCTTTGACATATTTTCACTTTTGCTGTTTCCATGAGCTTCCCTGCCGTTAGCATGAGGCTCTTTATTATGATTGTGATCATGCAATTAGCTGGGCAATAATTAATAGTGGCGTTTGTTTTTAGAATAAACGTTGGAGATTTTGTACTGGCTTATGTAACACTCCAGAGAAAATGAGACGTCAATGCAGAAGTGCCAGGATTTTTATAGCCATGAGGTTTATTTGTCAACTGCAAATTGCAATCCTCCTCTTATCTTAGAGTTTTTACTCTGTGTCCTTGAAAAATAAGGTGTTACTCCCTTTCACTGACAATTGTAAGTAGACAACTGATCAGCCAAAGATAATTACATTTTTCCTTGATAAGCTCATCAGTGATCAGTTATTCAGATATTGAAAAATATGATTTTCCTTTTCATTAAATGCATCAGATATAAGAAATCCCAATATTTTGAATGAATTTAACAGCATGCCTTTTTGAGTTGAATATCGATCCACTAAAGGTTAGGGACATGTTAGATTTAAGACTGCCACCCCTATCAAAGAACCTACAGCACATGTTTGTCCTTTCTGTCATGCTGTCCTTAAAAAATCAGAATGAATCTGCATTCAAATTAACAGGTTACATCGAAAATGGACCTACCAAGCAAACAGAACAAACAAGAAAAATAAATTAAACCAGGAAACGCCTGGTCGTTGCGTCTTAATTATAATTGTATACTTGAGTGCAGGCGATGTCCTCAATAAATGAAGCAAAAATGCAAGGGCATTACTCTTGACCTTGATGTGACACGTTACCCACACGTCTCCTGTGGGGGCAGCATCACAAGTCCAGCTGTCCTGAGCTTCAGTGTCTCAGAAGGTCACTGTCAGAAATGACAGCAAAGTGTCTCTTCACATACCTTTCTCAATTTTGATCACAAAAACCTACTTAGCAGGTAGTTTTGGGGATTTAAAGCCTAAAACTACTTGAGCTTCACATGAAGGCCAAGGAAATCATTAGGAACAGTCCAGTGAGTTTACATTTCGAGTGAATAAATACATTTTCATTGTGGTCTGAGATGATTTCAGAAACTCTAAAGTGGTAAGACAACTTAAGTAGAAACAAATACACCAACGTTGTGTACAATCTTCACCTTATCAATCGCTCCACATTCCCTGAACAAATTAAGACAGAAGAGCTAATATTCTGTTTAATATCTCCTTTTAATGAAATAACAAAGGGAAAAAAATAATGTACCGTAATCAGATTTTTAATCTGACTCTACAAAGCATTTGGGAGCTCAGAGCTGCTTTTTTCATGTTGAATAATGTCTGTTAGCTGGCTGAAAGAAGCAAGAAAAATTTCTCTAGTTTCAGAAAAGACAAATTTGACTTTTTTGATTATTTTTTTTCTGTTTCAAAAACATAGACAGTTTTGGTATATAAACTACAGGAAGACCTTCATCAGGGTAAATCTGTTTTAAAAAGAGGTAATGAATAAAAGACTGGTAATTAATGTGCTAACTTTCATTGTCACTAATTCACCAGCTAACTTTTTTTTTTTTACTTATGTTACTCTATAAACTACAGACTAGCAAAAAGAGAGAGCGCTTGGTACTTCACTCTCGAAAACCTCTAATAAATTTGATCGGCCTTTAGTTTAAGTATCAAAATTAAAATAACAGTGTTGGAATTTGTTACTCAAACTAAATTACCAAAAAAATGCATTAGGATGTAGGAGGAAGGTATTGCTGCAAGAGGAAATGATTGCTAAAACTGCTGGAAGTGAGCACCTGGATGGTACCTGGAAAATTGCTGCAGATCATGGAAAAAAACAGGTTATGAAGATTTTCTCTTTGTGACCAAAGTTCTCCATTCATGCAATCTTTTTCAGACGGTTAAGGATTCATACCCTTTATTTTCACTCTGCTTTAGACTAGCACCAGTCATGAGTTTGTTTACATCTGCAATATCGATATCCGAGATGGCAGCGGAAAGCATTTCAAGGTCATAAATATTGTGTGACGAAATGGAATTGGGTCATTAAATCATTGACAAAATACTCTGTTAGAATTTGCATATCAGATTCCTGCTCCTGTGCTGCCTTAAATAGTATCAGTTGTAATGAGTCTTCAGATAGAGTAGATGTTCAATAATCAGATCATTATACATCTATTACATTTTACTACTTGGACCAAGCTTTGCTTATCTGTGGACACCTAATGTCTGGTTGTGTCAGGTGATTGTCTGCCTTGTCCTAATCAGGTGGGGATATATAATGGTGTTGGGCCTTAAGCCTATCAAGTAGAACTGTGGCTTTGCTCTGCTGTGAATGACAAAACGAGAGTGTTGTTGTGAATGAAATAAAGACAGGAAGGGAGCAGAAAGTTTGAAGAGCTATTTAAGAAACGTTCTGTGGGTGGATGATGCCTATATGTGTTAAATCCTGCTCTTTTATTGCAGGTATTGTGTATTTAACCACTAGCTGCTCATTGGATTTTCATTTAAGAGTGGGGGTGTCCTGGTTTTCAAGGGGTTAAAGCAAATGTACCCTTTCTCCGATGTCGTTGAACCTCTACTTTTATTTTACTCTAAAGAATTTCTCTAATGATTTCACACAAAAAGCCTGCATGAATACTGAAAAAAGAACATTTATTCTTTACAAAAATACACAAAAAACTTTATAGGGGTTTCTATAGGAAATACAGCCTTCAAACTGTTTCAGAGTGAATGCTCTTTTCAGTGCAAAAAGTACTACCTCTGGTTATATAAGTGGATCTGCGCCTCTTCAGCTCCCCTGAGATGGAAATGCTTTCCCCGACATCTAGCCTGGGATTCTAGACTAAAACGTTCCATAAAGAAACTGTCTTGCTACTTCAGGACAGCAAATGCGCTTTAGTGGGCCAAGATTTCCCTCCTCTGCAGATTTGTTTTGTTCCGCATTACTTTACAGCTGTAGTGAGGTCTTTGTGGGTGAAACCATTTATTTACACCTCAAAATATCTAATTTTATCGAAAAAAAAAGAAACATGTCTCTTATGTATCTAAATCAAAAATGCAATAAATGAGTAATTGTTGCTTCTCTTTTTATATTAAGATACAAGTAGTTGACTTTTTTCTAAATAATGTGAAAGTCTATTTGATTTTTACTCAAGCTCATCTACCTATTAAATATTTTATAACATTCCATGCTAACTTTAATAATAATTTGCTTGTTTACATTGTGGTCTAACTTTGCAAAGTTTCCGTTTATTTTCGTCACATATCATTAAACTATGTGAACCATGTACAGTTATATATTTGTGAAAATAATTTATTTCAGATTTGTGCATATATGTATCAATTATTTCGTTGTTTTTTGTTAATTTCATATTATTGTCCAGCCCTTTGTAAACATCCTGTAAAAAGCTGATAATCTGCTATTTCATGAGATAACATGCAGCGTCTGTGTTGAGATTACAGCAAGGTTATTTCAGGAATTTTTTTCTTGCTTTAACTCTGATTTATTATGAAATGAGGACTGCCAGGAGATTTACGTCATCAGCCTTTTAAACCCTCTCTTGGAGGGTCATCGTGCTGCTGTGTTCAGAATCAGATTAACCCTAATTTTTGGTTTCTGGCTGAGGATTTTTTTTTTTCAAATAATGACATTTCATTAACTGCCGACCTTCCACCCGATTATTTATTTTTTACGGCTTTTCTGCTTTAGGAAATTAATTCTATCACGGTGGAAATTTTGAGATTATAGGCTGTATAAAGCTAATCAAATATTTATTCGGGTGGGAAGAGTGACACTTTTATGTTCCACTAAATGGAAACTTGTGACTCCAAACTTTAACTGTCCATGTCAAGCAATTCTAAGACAGCAAATCCTTTGAGATTGTCCTTTGGTGTCAGAATCTGGCTGTTTTCCACAGCATGGGATCATCATCTGACTGCAGTTTAAATGAGATACCCCTGCCAAAATTGTTCTTTGAGCCATCCAGCGCTCAGCTTTCATCTACAAGAGTGAAAGGCTATAAACCTTTTTATGTTACAATGGTTTCAAATGGAAAATAGCAAAGCATAATGCAGAAAAGCATGAATAAAAACCCTTTAAGTTATTGTGTGGCTGTCCATATTTACTTTAATAGGCCCTTTTCACTAGAAACCTTCAGGAATTCTTGCCGTCTCAGTGTGATTAATGCAAGGAAGAAGGTAGCAGGGCTGAAATCAACCTGAGGTTATGCCGGAAATATGGTCTTTTATTCTGCAAAGGGTGGTGGTCACAGAGCCGACTTTGAGAGTGAGTGTGAACTGGGGACTTCCCCTAGCATTTATGATAGCCAATTTGCTTTTTGCTTGAACACACATGCACACCCCCACACACACACTCACGCACTCCCCCCCATACACACACACATACAGTATTTGTCTTCCCAATTCCAATGCAGGAATACAAACAGCACAACCAGTTTGTCCACGTAGAAGTTTGCAGTAGAAGTAGACATTTGTTTGGTCTTGTGGCTCTGAACCTCCCCCTTGTATTTCATTGGTGGAACTCTAGAGGCTCATGGGTGTTTGCTGCCACCGGGGACTCTTGTTTTCACCCTCAGCCACAAACAGCTCATGCCTGCTGACCTCAAAAGGTCTTGCTTCTAACCAAAGTCTTTCTACCTACCAGGCAGCCACAGTTTTCATGCTGTAGTGCAAAGTTTCCATCCTGCAACTAACCAACCTTGCTCCCTTTTCCATCCATCTCTCTTGGATACATAAAGGTATGGAGGAAAACACATCCCCAATAAGTGAAGTTAAGGAAAATGTAAAATATTACATATCAAGCTTTCTATATGGTAATTCTTACTCCAGGCACCCATGTTTTGCTCAGAGTTTTCATTCATCATGCTGATTGTTTTGTGGTCTCATGTCCAAGTCACCAGATAATAAATTTCTGGGCAGGATTGGGCTTTGACCCTCCCCCCACGCCATCATCGCTCTTAACTTTCTATTGTGAGAGCTGGCAAACTGGCAATGCCATTATGCAAATGTTCCTTACTTGTATGCTTGAATAAGAGCATGCAGAGTGCTGTGTATACAAAATGAATGCAACAGTGTTTCATGGTTTTCAACATTCGGGGCTTTTGGGTTTAACTTTTGCTTTTATGAAGCTCATGAGAAGAAGTTGGACTAAGATGTAATGAGTAGAAAGTAGAACAGTTTAAGAAAAGAGCAGAGCATAATTTCCGTGTGGCAAGATGTTGACTTTGTATGGTAAATCCGTCCCTAGAGAAGATGCTAAAACATCTGGTGTGATTGAGGAAATGTAGGACAGCTTGAAGAGTGTTAGTGCTTCTGTAGCTATGGCAGTCTTCCACCTAAACCCTGTCACTTTCTGGGTCATGGTTTTCCTACTTCTAGTTTGCATACTTTGTACATGCATTTTTTCCCCATAATTTTTCTTAAGGAAAAAAAAACTCAGTAATTTTGAGTTTATGTTTACTTTGAGATATTTGCTCGATATTTTGCTCTTATGTTATGCTGTTTAGCTCCATCTTATCTCCACTTCTTTCTCTCTGTGTTGTGTTTGTTCCACAAGGCCTGCCATGTTTTTTTTCTTTAATTTCACTTAGAATTGGGGTTATACATGCCTCACTGTTATTGGTTCCTCTTTTGTTCGGAGATGGAATGTAAGGCACAGATTGGGAAGTTCCGCCATAACTTCCCTGTCCATTTTACAGCTGTTGATTTTCCAGTTGATTATTACCCAAGCTTGGACTGCCTCATGTGAGCCAGTCTTGGCTTTCTGCCGTTAGACTTCAGATCAATGCCAGGTTATATTGAAGTGGAAATTTATGATTGTTCTTGATTTCTGAAGTTCACTATCATGTGACTCAAGAATGAGGTAATCTTTGGAAATTTAGTTTGCAATTTTATTTTAGTAAAAATGTTAAGTTTGGATCTCAAGTGTTCTGCAGTGTGTCGTCATAACAGCCGCTGTACCCCTGGTTTCTCTCTTGGTTATAAGATACCAAAATTCCTTACTTGAAATAGAAAATTAACATTTTTAAAAGTCTGAGAAATTTAAATCAAATAAGTTGTTGCACACATTGCAACACACTGAGCAATCAGCAAAAGTGTCGCAATACTACACTGGTAGCAAACAACTTTGACTCACTAAACTGTGGTGTATGTCACTAGCATTTTGCTTTAAGTATATTTTCATTTGTTTTTTACTTTTTATGATTGTTTTTTTTTTTTTTTTACTTTAAGACGTTAGCTATATTTGTAGCACCCTTTATCTGACATTTATCTACGGTGATCTGGAGCTAATATGTTAACTTAGGAGCGCATTTTACCTTCTCTGAGAACCATTCCTCCCAACAAACCATAAAGTTAATTTGTGCCTTTCTGGATAAAATGTGTGTTGTGAATTACTTAAGTGGGATACAAGAATATCAGCTCAGCTCTTTTAAATTTTCCAGTTTTCTTTGTTTATTTACCTATATTTATATGACAAGGTCTAGGTCCCCAACCTTTATTTGATTCTTGTTAAACTTGAAAAAAAAAAAAAAAGTTAATACAAGCTATTAGTATTAGATCAAAAATTGTGAGATTTTGTTTTGAAGCATTACAAAAAGGGAAAAAAATATATGTTTTTGTGGTGATTGACTTTCTGATGTCAAATCAGAACCAGTTAAGCAAATATTAACCATTCCGATTTCCAGCTGAATGGTACTTCTGTTATTAAATGTACTGCACTTTTGTTCATGTGCTGAGTGTATCTTCTGAGCACTTACTTTGGATTGAATGTACAGTAGCTGTCGCCTCAAATTGTTAGCTTTTAGCAATGACCAGAAAACTGCAATGACTGTGCCCCTATTTGCAATCATTTCAAAATGTCAAAGTGTGGAATATTGCAATTAGCAAAGAACTGTTTGGATTATGTATTTGTTTAGGGTATTACACTTAGTACAAGAGGCAAGCATTTTCCCAGTTTATGCCAACAATATATTTGGACACACGCTATCGTGCAGACCTACATAGTGCTGATGTCATTGTTCTTCACAACAGTGTTTTATCAGCCAGTGAGCATTGCAGATATTTTGAATCAAAACATTACCACGCTATGCCTCTAAAGCATTTGCCAAGGAAGTCGACGTCTTTGTGGTTAGCATGTGATTCATAAAACCGCTACAATTTTTATTTTAAACTCTGATCCCAAGGTCAATAGTTAGATCTGTTATAAAGTAAGTGTCTATAAACTGCAGCGTTTGATGCCTGTAACTGGTCTCAAAATGTTGAAATGAAATTCTTTGACTGCTGTAAATAGGGATATTGTGCTGTTTGAATTGCTCTGTGTGAATGTTTGTTTTCATATGGAGTTTATCAGATATCCCAAAGAATCCAAAGTAATTTTACCAGCAAGACTAAAGTAATTTTAAGTGAAAACACAGATAAAGGCAGAAACAGGGATAAAACCTTCTTAACTGGGCTCTGGTTTAACATTTAAATAAATTCACACTTTTGTTTTTATAAATCTTATATTTAGGTGTTGTCCAGATTCCTGCTGTATGACGACAATCTATCCTCTTGCTATCAGTGTTTAGAATAAAAGTACTATCACTCCATTAATATGATGCGTTGTTTTTTTTGTGTCATTTTAATCTTTCTCATAGTTGTCTATCACAGAGGAGATTTTTGTTTGTTTATAGTGTTACGCTCTTACCTTGTACAATAGATTTCTAATTAACTAGTGTTGTGTGTTTCAGAGAAAACTAATAGGTGTTGGTAGTTCCCTTGGTAACTAGGATTGAACTGGGTGGGGCTTTTGCACAGTGGTGTGAACAGGAGGAGCATGGGAAAGAGAGACGCCAGGGGGAGAGGCCGTTTTTGTTCGTTTGTGAGAGTTAAAGTGAAACCTTATTCTTACTTTTGTATGTCTGCAGGTGAGACAGGTGGCTCCAACAGAGGGCTCTGGATGCTGTTGCTCCTGCAGTTCAGGTGAAAGGTAAGCTGAGCTTGTCCAGCTGGGGGAGAATGGCACTTCTTATTTAATTATTAATGCAAATTAACCTTTAAATTGGCCAGCTATCTCCTTTGTGTGTTCTAATCAAATGATTTACATGTAAGATTTTTGGGATACAGTTTTAAGTTTTGCTCTTAAATACATTTGATGTGCTCTTTAAATTAGTGGAGTGAATTTCCTCCCAGGGATCAGTCTACTTTTAAAATATGACACATATGCATACTCATTTTTACTCATTGGTGCCTGGAGGGATATCCAACTTTCTGAGCAGCAGAGAGAATTGGGGCATGTCTCTTTGGTGTCAATGCAGACTTTCTTTAATTTAAAGAAAATATTGTCCTACAGTTTTGCAATCACAGCGTCACAATAGTACAGCCTCCTTTTCTTCGGTTTCTGTGTCCACTTCATTTCCCACGGCAGATTATCATGTGTCAGAATTTTAAAGATGGTGCACAGCTAGGCTTTACAAGAAGGGGGATACAGTTTGACAAAACTGAGATCAGCAGCTTACAGGGTGTGTCAGAATCCGTTTGGTTAGAAGGGAGTGAATGTCTGGGGTTTCACAAGGACAGTTGACTTTTGAGTGATACTTTACGTCATAGAGAAAAAGGCTGTTGTCTACATGTTAATTTTTCCTACAGTAGTGGTAAAGATGTAATAAGTACTGTTCTCAAAATTTCTAAGGACACTTTTTTTTACTGCATGTTTTGCTGCATTCATCATAGGAGGAGTTTGGCACATTTTACATCATATTAAAACTGTGTTTATATTTTTAACTATTGAAGGATCCTCTTTCTGTAATAGTTTCAAAAGTTTGGTGCTTGCAAACTTTTGAGTATGATATACATCGGGGATTGTGTGGGACTAAACTTTCAAACTATTTTAAAATATTAAAATATATTTTTTAATATGTTAGCATTTTTCAAAGATCACATCTGAAGGCAGTTGCAAGAAAAAGCTTATACAGATTGAGACACTATTAGATATATAGTCAATTCCTGCAGATTTCTCCATATTAGTCATAATGTGGTACGAAATTCTCCCTATTGAATGATAGAATTGAATGAAATATGAAAGTTTTATGTTGCTGTGTAAACTTGAACAAGTGCAGGACAAAACATAAACTAAATTTCTCCTTATTGCAATAAATTATGTTACATTTTGGCATTTTACTCTTTATAAAATAATACTAACAATCCAACAGTTGTTTAGATATTTGAAATAATTAGTTGTGCTATCTGCTCCAGTAGCCACTTTGTGGTCAGCTGATTAACAGACCTCATGTTGTGCAACATGGGGTCATTTGCTTTAGTGAGACGTTGGTGCATTATCAGTTTTGCACACCATGTCCATGTGTTTTTGCAACCTGCAATTGTTCTACATGGATTTCTGTTTTCCTGCCAGCTGACTGGCAGTGTTTAGCACCAATATATGGAGAGGCAACTCTGTGTTGTTCTTTGTTCCTTAAAGCTGGTAAAAACTCATTTTGGTACTTTACTTGGCTTTCTATTAATGAAAGCACTTAAAACCGTAGAAACTGTATAATGCAAAATTGTAGTGATTCTGAAAATCTAACTTTAAAGTTATTGTACATACATTTAAGTTGTAAATGTGACAAGTTTGTAATATGGTGCAAAGAACTATAATATTCTAAATTGGTACATATACTTTTGTTGTCTAACTCGATGTTTGTGGAGTCGATTTTCTAGTCGGTTACATTTTCAGCTTTTGTATTCATTTTGTTTGTTGAACGCAGTAAATCCTTATTGTATTACTCGCTGATGGAAGCCTGTCATATGCTAAAAAAAAGCAACAAACCCCTGTACACCTCTCAGTGGTGCAGATTCTGGGAAATATAGCAGAAGTTTATTGCAAAGCTATATAAAACAAAAACTCTTTCCATTTGATGTAATTGCAGCAAAGCTTGAAGTTTGAGGCTCTGTCTGTCAAAGTACATTTTTTCTTTTAATTTGTAGAAGTTATAATTGACAGGCTGTCTCATTTTTCACACACAGACAGGCACAGTGATGAGTTTTGCGGTTAGTATGAGCCATCAAAAGTAAAACATGTAGACTAGGAACTGCTTTCAGTATGTCAGCTTCATCTTCTCTAGGCGTAACCTCGCTGGTAGAAAAAGTTCTTCCTCAATTCTACAATTTTTTTATACTCTTAGCAGTCTACTGAGCCTGCAAATTAAAACCATTCATGCTTTTTAGCCAAATGCTTCACAGGTTAAAAAGTTTGCTTTTTTGACATTAAGTGTAAATGCAACTTGGAGGGCTCAGTGGATAACCCAGTTGATTTCTACCTAAATGTATTCTCAATAATGAGAAATCTAGTGGAACGCTTGTCTTAACATATTTTAGGGGTGAAATCACATTTTCTTCTTCCTCGTTTGCTCCATGCAAATGCGTTTATCAGCCTAAAAATGTATTTCCACTGTTTTAGTTATGGCTTATTTGATTATTAGCACTCAGCTTTTGGTTTTACAGAACCAGGAACAATGTATTAAGATATTTTGCCTGAAGCGGTTGTGGGGATTTACGTTACTGAAAGTAACTTGTTGTTTTCAACTGTTGTGCTTTCTCTCTTTTTTTCCCTGTTGTTACTGATCCTCATCCACTTTCTAAAAAGTTGTAGCTTACTGCATTCATTGACTGTAGAGTTGTTAGTGTCCGCATTTTCTTGAGAAAACAAATCTTCAATAAACAGCTCATAAGTTTAGTAAGTAGTCTATTTATTTTAAAAATGCTTTTAAGTTTTATGCATCTTGTGGATATACTTGAATTTTGTCTCAAAAAACTTTTTTTAGGGGGTGCTTTGACCAAAGTCATTATTTTGATGTGGCCTGTGTTGGAAAAATACCAACCTGCAGATAAAGTAACTCAGTCACCAAACAGCTTGTTGATATGCGCGTCAAAAATTGTGGAAACACTCCTCTTGGCAAAATGTTATATTGATTTGTTTTCTGTCAAAGACTCAAATGCTATTCACCAATTTCTAACAGTGTAGAGGTTTGTTTCATCGTTAGTCAACTTTAGGGGCTTCAGTGTGAACAGTGACACTAGAGTTTTAGTAATTTCCTGTTCATGGTGACCTTGAACCTTTGATCTTTTCTGGAGCTTCCGATGAACAATGGATGGTCCAAATGGACCATAAAAACGAATAACATTTATTCCCTCAAGAGTCTGTGTAAGCTAGAATTGTTTTCTCCACATGACGATAATATTTTGGAACAGTAAGAGGGACTCACTTCTATGTACTCCCACACCTGATTTATATGATAGAGGCCAATATGTTGAAGATTACAGAGAGTTGTTCGCTCCAGTTGAAATAGTGTTAACCTTTATTAGTTTACTGTTTCTGTAAGGCTACCCAGAGTAGTTATAGTAGATATTAGAAAGTCATCTATAGCTGACTTTTACTTCCTTTTGCCATGCAAAACTGCATATTTCAGCATTATTAATTAAAGCTACTTGTTTTGACACCTAGATATGTGTTATTTCTATGTAGATTAGTTTTCAAGCAAGAGTTGCAGCCTTAATCTTCTTATTGCCATGCTTCTTTTCCTCTCCTAATAGCTGCTGTTTCACTAATAGACAGACAAAGGGATCCTTCTCAAACACTTTCCATTGAGGGAAATCCTTAGGCCAGCTAACTATGTAGGACCCAGAGTGTTTTGCTTGGTTTTTCATACCATTTCTGCCACCGAGGGTTTTCAGTTCCATAAAAAGTCTTTGTCATAATCGAATAGGGCATCTTAAATTCATGCAGCTACCTGAATAGAGCAAAAGAAAGGGGCTAATTTGCATAGTTGCATTGTATAATTCAGCGCACAATGAGGAAGCAAAATCTGCAGAGACATTGTTTTTTTTTTTTTTCAAAGATAGATGCAGAAGTGGTATTTGGACCTAAAGAAAAAGTCTTTGTGGTGTTTTAAAGTCTATTTTTAACACAAATAGCTTATTTGATTTATATGCACATCAAGGCCAGAATTAAAATCAATTGTTTCTTTTAACATTCAACCTTTAGTAGTAGTGGCTGTTCTTCAGTCATTGTTGCCCTATACTACGCTGGGTTTGACACAGGGTTTGCCCTTGTAAATACATTGTATCTCATCAAGTAAATTGCCTTTTATCCCTTCTCATCCTTAATGTCCTTGTGCAAAGATGTCTTGATAGAGAAGTGATTAGTCACGTACAGCCCCTTTCTAGAAGTCATTTAGTTCATTTTCAGTGTCAACAATTCATCGCCAAAGTAGGACTTAATGGGTTTATTGTTTACATTTCAGAATATTTTTGTCATTTTAATCTCTTCGTAACATAAAAATTGTCTCCTCCATTGACAGTTCATAAATGTTTAATGTAATACAGTCTGATTGGTCAGTTAGTGTTTTGTTAGAGAAATAAAACGTGATCTCTAAAGTGGGCATGAAAACAACAATTGTTTGCTTCAGGACCACTTTAAATGGGGTTTTGCATGGATATTACGGTAATTAGACAATTATTTTACACTGATTACAAAGTGTTTAGACAGTGACTTGTAGAAGCTCTACTCTGTTTTTGGAAAGTGTTTGTTTTTTGTACATGGCATATTGTAGTTGAAATTTTCAATGTAGTAACTCCTCCCAGCTCAGCTACTGTGTAAAGTGTCTTTCACTCTGTTAAAGTGACTTTATTAAGATCTTCAGTTGTACAGTGGAAAATGCAAGTCAGATCAGATGTGTTAAAACATGTTAGAGTCTGAGCTGCAGCTCACTAAACACATTACTGCAGTCCCTTGATACTTTAAATTAGTCAGCATGCGTCTCCAAGGGTATACCTGTACGTGTGAGTTTCTGAGTACATGCGAACTTGTCTGCTGCTGCATTTTAATGCAATAAGAGCAACTATCTCTAGCTTTCACTCGAGGTCCCTTTTTGCCTTAGTTGTGCCTGGCAAGGCCTGCAGTTGGCTGGTTCTCACACACAGCAACCCCTGGCTTGATTCCAGGCATAAACACAGCCAGCTGGCTCAGTCTGTTTACCAGGTCAAACATGGCCGCAGTTTGTCTTGGGACCTGTTCTGTTATTCAAACATAGTCTGTGAATGAGAACCAGTAATAAGCTCAATCTAAACATCAGGTTTGAGTATTTTAAAGCAAAGTTGTCCAGGAGTTTTATACCTTTCATAACAATAGTTAGGATATAATAATTGAATATGGCATTTGGTAGGAGCTTGAACTTTTTGATTTTGGTTACATCTGTCATACTTGTAGATGATGGTAGAATTTAGAAATGCAAATGCATTCTGTAATAAACCGAATATTTGATGAATCTATGGGTCGTTGAAAAAATCTTTTTGCAAACCTAATATTTGTTTTAATTTTGTGTATGTGTCCTAGTCCTCACAGTTTGTTTGGAACTCCTTTGAAAGGTTTACTTTCCACGCTTTAATTGCTGTGCTTTTTCATTGATCCCACACAGAACCCTCTCAGGAACTGTGTGTACCAAGGGAGGTCGAGTCTCTTGCCAATGTAACCTGAAGTTCAAGGAACAGTTTTGTGCATAACCTCTGAGAATGTTTCTGCACTTAAAATTACTCTTGTGTATAAAAATTTATCCACATATTTAAAAAAAAAAAAAAAGGTTCTATTTATTTGTTTATTTTTGAAACAGATAAATCAGAAACTTCCCTTACCAAGTTGATTTGATTTCAAAGTTTAAAAAGAACTATAAATTAGCCAACATCTCAGCTGACAGAAAGTGCTCTGAGAGATGCTGCCTGCTTTTAATAGGGTCAATAGGAGGTCTGGTTAGAGGGTATTTTTGTCTCATCAGTTCCTCTAAAATAATCCTGAAACACCAGAGGACTTAGAATAGAACAACTAAATCACTTATCCTCCCACAGTCTGTCACAAAATTAGACCTTATACATCTTCTAGATACAGTAGACTATCTTCTGCTTGTTTTAAGTTAGTTGTTGACTTTTACACATTATCTTAAAGTTGTACGTTTTATTTAAAATCCATTATGTCTGCTGATTAAGTTGAAAATATTCTAATCTTTTAATTAGACATCATTGTTGTTACTACAACCCTGTTGTCTTCGTAATTGATGAGAGGATACTTATGTGAATAAAATGAATACATGTTGCAAGCGGGGAGAAAAAACCCCGACCTTCCATATAGTAGGATAATAAATGTTCTTATGCAAGCATTGTATTTGCTACTGTAGACATCAGTCTCCATTGTTTATCCTAGAAACTGCTCTTGGCAACATCCCATTGGTGAATATCTGGGTCATGTAACCAGCCATTAGTCACTATAGATGGGGGGTTTAACATGGTGGGACATAAATGGATAGATGAGAGTGTCTCGAGTTAATCTACGCCCTGGAACAGCTTGATGGCTTGATGCTGGTGGTCACTTTGTGAAGCCTCTCCTACTTTAAAATATAGGATGAAATATGCAGTTTTAGGCTCTTTTTTTTGTCTGTTCTCTCCAAGACAACAGTGCATTTGTGTTCAGTTTGTTCTAGGCATAGTCCTGTATGAGATTCTGTATCATTGTTTGACAGTATTTACACAGAACATGTGTACTATTAACATCTACTTTTATCTTAACAGTAAAACAATAATTGTTCCTACTGCTGCTAAAATCATCCAACTTATGAATGATTGAATTTTTTGGGGATTTACGTTATAAGTAATAACTCAGTACAGTTAGTGACTGTAGTGAAATAAACAATATACTCTCCACAATCTTGAAGCAGGTTGATTGTGTGTGTCATACATGATTGTATGACAGATGTCCAAAGGCTGATGTCTCCCAAACAAAGCTTATTTCTTTGGGATAAGCTTATTTGTGCTTATCCCAAACAAACATTTCTTATCAGAACATCAGTAAAGATATAATAATTTCATAGTATATATTTTTGGGTATTTTTGTTTTTATTCAAAGACATAAGCAACAATGTAGAAAGAAAAAAAAAAACACTTTACGAGTAATTTAATATTATATGTTTTTGCTTTTCTGCTCTTTATAGCGTAACACCAGGGTTAAAAGGGTGCTTTCACACCAGAGTTTTTTTTAAAACGGAACAAAGTTCATCTTTCTCAGATAGGCATATTCGTTTGGACAGGTGTGAAAACTCATGATGAGTCTTGTGCAGATTAAACAAGTAAACTATCAAACCAACCGAAGCAAAGAATTAATGGATGATTTACAGACTTTAATTTGGTCTGAAAACTTTTAAGTCCTTGCAATTGTTTGCTCTCTTTCTAACCAACACAGTTGGACCATCTCTCCCTTTCAGGCTTCTTTTTCTGTTCTGTTGAATTTGTCTCTTGTATAAAGATAGCAGAGTGCTGCTCATACAGATGAAACTGTATCATGTTGACATTTTTTTAAAACCTCCTTTCAACTTCAGGGACAAATTAATAACAGCTTTACTTTTTCATCTAATCTCTTATGTAAATGTAGACAATTACAGAAAGAGGAGGAGAAACCTCAAATGTTTTGCCACAACACACCAGAAGTCTGTGTCTCTTAAAAGAAATGCATGTGCTGTTGAAACATTATTCTGGATCTGCCCTGTTTATGGACAGCACAAATTAATAATCAGGCCTGTAAACTGTTGCATCCAGATCATTTCACAGGGTTTTTAAGTAGAGGTACAGTTTTTATATTCTTATATTTAGCAGCTGAAATTGTTCTAGACAAGAAATCCCCTCTATTCAAGCTTTCAGCCTTTATTTTGCAGTCCAAACTTGTATGATCATTATTGTGGCTAATATTTATCTGAGTCAGATCATCGAAGCTTAATAAAACATTCAGGTTAGAACATGTCAGTGTTCCCTTTCACCCCTCTCTTCTCCAACTGTCCCAAGTGCTGCAATAATTACTAAAAATAAACAGGCTCCATATCAAGCACTTTCACCTCAACAGTGTAATGATTGGTAAGGAACTTGTTGTTTTTGAATTTTTAAGATATGTTTGTTTTCTTTTTTCATGGTTTGAAGCTACTTTCTGGCAGAAGAGTATGTGTTTCTTAATGATCTCATGTTGTTACGGTACCATTCAGGTTTCCAAAAGGGGCTTGTATCTCAGGGTAAATATTAGCCCAGCACCTACACAGTATTGCATTGTAGAATGAGTAAATGTTGGCTTAGTTTGTCAAACTTTACTCACTGTGTATTGTGAATGGTGAGGGTTGAGTTCTTGCGTAGTTCCACATTATAGTTGTGTTGAAACAAGGTCAGGAAAACTGAGATCACGGAAATTACAGTTTAAATTTATCTTTGGTTTTATCATGTAACCTGATCCTCCATTTTTTTCTGTTGTCTTCATGTGGGTCCACCGAACACTATGATGATTTTATTGATATTTTAATATTTTGGGTTTTAAGTAAAAGTGACTTCTGTGTTATTTTACTCTTTTACTCTTTAGTAAGGACTTTTCATACCTGTTTGTAACAAAAAAAGACGTTAGACATGCCACTGCCATGTTCAGTTTAGGTCATGTAATGTGCTGTCAGAAATAGCTACGTTTGCTCTTCCTGCTAACTGCATGTCTTTGCTCATAATCAGATCTATGGTCTGCAGATGGTTTTTAATTCTGATATTCTGTACGGTGGAATTGCCATTGTTCTCCCGTTGTGTAATGCTAAAGCTTCTAGATTTTTCCCAAGCTGCTCGCAACCCATACAGGGTTCAGCACTGTACTACACATGCACGTATGCACTGCAGCAGAAGTGAGCTATTTATAGACCTGCCCCACAAAGACAAATAAAGGTCTATTTAAATGAACCCTTTTCCCTTCCTTTTAAATTTCTACTGGATTTGTTTTTTTAGAGTAGAGGATAAAAATCAAACCTTAAAACTGTGGAACATTTGACATGAAAGCACAGTTAGGATGATGGTAGGATGAGTCACCCAGGCAGAGTAGACAACGGGTAGAAGTGGGGAGTGGGAATGATGAGGATGTGAATATGCTTTTTGTATTATTGATATGCATAGGAATGTACTTGTAGAAGGAGAGCTCACTTAAGTGGTTAAAATTTCAACAGCCTGTCCTGCGGTTTCAAGTTTCAGACTTCCAGACATTGTTAAAGTTCAGGTTTTTGTGCCCCAAATAATAACTCAGTGTAGTAATATGACATACTTCATAATCCTCAATATATTCACAGTGGAATAATGTGGGAGGTTAAAAATATGAATCAGTTTATGAATGGGATTTCTGCAGGATCTTTCTCCTAATTCCTCGTAAATTAGGAGCTGCAGGAAAGTCGACTGTAGGCTGCGTGTCAGAGGGTGTCGTCTGCTGTTTGTGCTTCGTCTTCTAGTGGAAATGAATAGGACTGCATTGATTGGAGTGGAGCACACACCCAGATGGTAACGGATATCCTGCATTAACCGCACTGTTTTAGCATTACCTCTAATTTGTGGTAACCAGCTCAGACCCTGTTGAAACAAGTGCTATGAGCCTGTCTAGAAGCAGCTGTGACCCTCAGCAGTTGCTAATTGTGTACTATGAGTAGTTTCAACATAAAGGCAAGCTCAGTGGAGGAGGAAATCAAAACAAGGGTTGTTGTTTTGTTTTCCTCTTCTCCTCTGTTTTATGTTCAAACATAAAATCAATAGACATGCACTAAGTGTAGCCATGATTGTTCTTCTCTAGGGCTGCACGATATTAGGCCAGCTCTCTTGAAAGATTTTTTTTATTTCAAGGAGACATACCTGAAAATGGTTAAATAAAGTTTACATGCATGCATACACTAGGAAATCTTACGATGAATATAATATTTGTAAATAATGCAATTACAATATCAGATACAATATAATCCTGTTTTTTTCTCTTTCATTCCTCTTCTTTCTAATCTGTTCTTCCTGCTCTATGTGACCATTAGCATTTTTGGGAATATCATTAGTGATATTGGTATATCGAGCTTTTTCTGGTATGAGAATCTGTCCTATAGGCCAAATATTACATTCAAATGAAAATGGCAACTGCAGAACTCTTAAAATATATTAGCCAGTAATGTTTGCTCTCCAAACAGTTCTGCAATCACAGTATTTTTGCAATATAATGCACAGCGCTATTCTTCTTCTAACTATATTGAACTGATTGACTATATTACCGTAAAAGTTCACAAATCAATCGGTGTCACAGTAGATCAAAATGAGTCCTATACCCTACAAATAGTCAGTCTGATGAATTTTGTCAAGTCCTTTTAAGGATTTTTTTGTTATGAAAATAATCAATATTTCTGCATATATTTATCAAAATAATATGCATAAAAAAAAGATAATCACTAAAAGTAAAATGCAGAAATATGAAGGGAAGGGAAGAAAGATGCTTGTTAGATGCTTTGGTGTATTTTTCAGCTACAAGAACTAAAAGGTTGTTGTAGCTGAAAAGTCTGGTGTCGTACACTACAGGATAAATTACGGCACAACAGCAATAACAACCTGCAGATTCACAATTTCATTTTGTAGGCATTTGTAGTAATTCATACAATTCATTTGTAGATTTTTTTTTCTGTGGTAATGAAACAATGTGGGTGAAAGCTTTCTGTGTTTGCACGAATCAGTTTAGATATTAGAAAGGTTGTGGCTGTTGTGTTTGGGGTCATTTTGAACGGCGAATCGGTGCGGACAGACGCACTGGAGTGGGTTAGAGGCCTCCTTCTGTCACTGACTCTGGCAATGTGCAGTCTGAACTGCTTGTCACTGCCATGCTCCGTGTCACTATGTGAGCAGGCTGGCATGTTTGTGTACAGTATGGCTTTGTTAGTGTTGGAGAAGAATGAAAGGGCACATAGATCTACACGAAAAAGGAGTGCGTTTGAATGACTTAGTTTTGTTATCTTGCTTTGTTTACTTCTATAAAGGACAAGCAAGTTGTCAGGATGAAGGAGGAGAATTTGCTCCAACGGAGGCTTTCTCTTTGCCCTAGCGCCACCTCTCCACCTAAAATTGACCCTCGCACACTCACCCGGAACTTGTCTTATGGAGGAGACAATGACATCTACAACTTCAGCCCAGGTAAGAGGCTTTCAAGCTGACACAAATTTCAAATTTGTGTGTGAAATCGGGTACAGTAATATTTCAGAAACCTTTGCTGGTGGATTCCTGTGTTTGTGAAAATATGCCGTGCTGTGCTGCAGAGTATTTATCCCATAAATAAATGAACAAACATGATCTGCTGCTTGTTAGATGCTTTGGTGGCTGCTGCGCTTTAATTGTTTGTCTGCAGGTTTAATCACTGAGCACATTTGTATGTGACTGTGTGTTGTGGGTTCCCACCAGGCAGTGAGACAGACAGGAACGCTCTCTCCACGCTGAGTAGTGAACTTAGTCCTGCCCAATCACCAGACAGCAAGGTAAGACTGCAGATCCTGATTGGGCAGTTCCCCAACCTACATCACAATAAATCTCCTCCTTAGGCAGGAACACAGCTGCTCTTACATTCTAGCATAATTTCTTTTCATTGTTTCTTTAACAATTTGGAACATGCACAAGCTGGCAAAGCTTTCAGTTTTTGATGCCTTCATTTATGAACTCAAGTACTTTTAGGCCCTTTTAGAAAATTATAATCAAATGCATATAAAGCCAATATTCAAAGCCTTGCAAATGTTTTCACACAAACTTTTCCACAGTTTAAAATAACTAATTTCAGTGTTTTAGATCTTGTACACCTAAACAAAGAAAAAATATTTTGAAAATAAAACTGTTGAAAGTGTGTTGCTGTGCATTTGTATTTAGGTACTTTTAAGTTGATACTATTAAATCTTCTAAAGCCTGTAATCAACAGGCTTTAGGAGAGTCCTTATTAGTAAATAGACACCACCTATGCATAATCTAATTTCTATAACTAAAAATGCAGCTGTTTTATGAAGGCCTTAAAGATTTCTTAGATAACTTCAGTGAGCAAACAGGGAGAATCTTTTCAGGGTAAACTAGGCTGACTGCTATGGTCAAATAGCCACTATTGATAGAAAGCCTTAGGAACTCTGTAGTTTGCAACAGGCATGTAAGCAAACTAGGTTTAAATGCTCTACATTTTATGCTACATTTAAAAGAACTAAACCAGCCCATCACCCTGAACACACAATTCCTACTTCAAAACACGATGTAGGAACAAAACATGATGTAGACATAATAATGCTGATGGAAGGCTTTTCTTCAATAGGAACATGCAAACTGGTCAGATATGGAGTCAAATTCCACGAAAAGATGCAAGGAACCAAATTCTGGGAAATCCTTGAAGAGAACTTTTAGAGGCTGCTAAAAACCTGAAACTGTGACAGAGGTTTACCTTTTTTTGTTGGACAATGACCCTAAATAGTGTCGAGACATAAATCTAATTGAGAACCCGTAGCCAGACTTACAGATCCAATCTGAATAAATTTACTACAAGCAATTTTACAAAGAAGAAAAGAAAGAAATAGGCATACATTTCAGTCTTTAAATCAGCATAGTCTGATAGGGACATACCAAACACATATCACTTAAAATTTCCAGAAAACAATTTGAAGTTCAAACATGGCACAATGTGAAAAAGGTTTAAGGGGTTTCAAAACTTTTGCAAGCCACTGAAAGTAAACCAAAAATCCAAAAGGCTGCTTGTTTTGTAAAATTATTACAAAGCTGCATTTTATACATCAAGGCCATGGTGGGAACTGTGTCTTTTACTGCCTCAAGGCAAATGATTGACAACATTGACCCATCTTGAAACTGCTTTTGCAGGACAATCTTTTCTTATTGTTATGTGATAAGATGACATGGCTTCCAACAAAAGTTGCAAGTGGTAACCATTTGATCTCATCTTGTCTTGTCTCCTGCCCACATGTCGCTTTGCCTTGCTCATCCTCACTATTTTGCCTTATACCTTATATAAGATAATAACCCTGTGTGCAGCTGCATCACTGGTCCTTTGCCTTGTCATCTATCCTATAGGCTCGTAAAAAACAAGCTGGACTGACAGTTCAGTCGTTGCATACTTTCACTTACACAAGGATATAGCTGTGTACTTCTCTTTAAGACTGGATATTTTGTGTAATGATTATTATTTGTTGCACTTACAGAAGTTGAAATATATATAAAACATTACAGAAAATTAATTGGCATGTTTGACGGGTAACTGATATGCACTTTTTGCCTCCTGCGACTTTAATCATTAAGGTTTGTTGGTTTGTGGTCACTGAATGTTCAGTTTCACAACTAGAAAAAGCCACATTCTTGCTGCTCACAAGAGTTAAGGAACATTTTGTCCTGAGTGTTATCAAATGCAAACTTAATAAGCCTTCATAGCAGAACATTTTTAGTTGTCAGCGATACTAAAAAGCTTAATTCCACCTTTTTTGTGTGTATGGTTCAATATGAGCTTCTACAAGGTAATTTTTCCCGTTTAAAATTAAATCTTTTCCAAGGCTGTTACAGCTTCCAGGGTTTGTTTGTTTGTTTCAAAGAGGTTCCTTTTACTTTCTTTCCCTCTTGACTCCAGTCTGAGTCCAGGATGTTTAATGGCGTTGAAAAGGACAGCCCCTCCCCCACCGAGAAACTGGCTCGAAAGGAGTCTCTCAAGGTACACGTCACTTCCTTGCTTGAGAAACTGAGAAAATGTTGAGCCTTATTGTGCCACAGTTTCTTTGTCATTAAGTAGGTCAAGTGGCTATTTGGGAACCTTTTAAAACGCAATTTAATGCTTCCGATTTGTTTGACACGTCTCAAATGAATATTTCAGCTAGTTTGACTCTGCTTCCACCTAGTGTTGGCTTATATGACATCGTTTTCTCTCTGTGAGACTGATGACTCAGTATCATTTTATTTTTCTCTTCAGGTTCAAAAGCAAAATTATCGGGAAGAGAAGAAGCGGGCAGCGAAGGAACTCTCCACTGCACTTAAGGACCCCAGTGTTGTTGTCATGTCCAATTGGCTCAAGGTCTGAGAATGGCTCAAGCAGGACAATATTTATGATTGATTACACAATTGCTAATCATTTTGCATTTAAAATGTTGCACTTAATATTATTTAATTTTGTCTTAATAAGTATGCTTAAAACCTATTCATGGAAGTTTATTAGATGCATTTTAATTCAACTGAAATGAGATGTTTACATATGTATTAACTTATCCAACCAGCCTTTTGTTTCACTGACTAAACCTTTTGTTGTTTTAGGCCAGTCAAATTATTTTCTTTGCTAAATTTCTAGTTAAGAAGTTTACTTACATTTCCTTTGGAGTTGATGGAATAGCCTTTTACACTGCATGACTTGTGTCAAATATTTTGGGTCTAGGATAAACTGGTTGTTTTTATACGATTTTTTAAATATCTAGTTTTTGTTGTACATGTTAATTATTTCATTCATGTGACTTCTTTAGATTCGTGGTTCTTTTAAGAGTTGGACCAAGTTGTGGTGTGCCTTAAGGCCTGGTGTGCTGCTGATCTATAAGACACCAACACCAGACCACTGGGTGGGCACCATCCTTCTTAGTGCATGCAAGTTGATCGAGAGACCCTCCAAGAAAGACGGTTTCTGCTTCAAGCTCTACCATCCACTGGAGAAATCCATCTGGGCTGTCAAGGTTTGGGACAGTGTTCAAATCAGTTCTGTTAGAAGTTTTTGATAGTTGTGATAATTACTTTGAAATGGAGTTGATAAAGACTGAGACAAAATATCCTAAATTAATGACAGCATTAACAATTGATAACATGGAGTAGCATTTTACAGCAATGAAAGAGAAAAAAATATATAAACACTAAATGTGTTATATAAGATATACGTTTGATGAAGGACAAATGCACTGGAGCAGTTTTTGGTTTAGCAACACGGAGCTAAAATTCAAATTCAACAGACCCATAGTCTTTAGCATAAACATTGACTAAACAAAAATAGAATAAACCTGCTAAATTATGCTAGGTACACAAAATGCTATTCATTTTTAATATTTTGCTCTTTAGAAAATAGCACTGTCTCGAACTGATATATGCCATCAAGAGTTCTTCTTCCTTTAGTTTACTGATATTACATTTGAAACAGTGTTATCTAAATAAGACTGATTATCTTCCCACTATCTCCTTAGGAGCTAGTGTAATGACCCTATTTCCGTCGCTAAGCAAAAGTGTGCACCAATAGGTATGGGAGGGGTAGTTCTGCACTGCTGTAGGCTTCGTATAAGCTTAAACAACATTAAATGATGACTAACTCTCTATGTTTGCATGAAGCAGTCTCTTGACATGGATAAACACAGATTTATATCAACACAAGTGAATAAATAGTATAATATCCCATTTTGGTACAGATGATCACACTCAGACAACAATAAAATTCAAACATACAATTTTTTCACTCTTATTTTCTGAACAAATATCATACCTTTCTTTCTATAACATGACCAAAAGCTTTGACTATTTTCTCATGTTTCTTTAAGTCATGTTTCTGGTGTTACCATATAAACAGCATGAGTCATTGTGTTTGATTTCTCTCTTTAGGGTCCAAAGGGAGAAAATGTCGGTTCCATCACGCTGCCTTTACCCAGCAACTACCTGATCTTCAGAGCTGCATCTGAGTCTGATGGTGAGCTGTTGTTACTCTTTGAGTTCTAAATTGTTTCATGCTTGGTACATTTTTTTTTGGACATTAGAACATACTATTAACACACTTTTCCCTTCTTGGATCTTTTGCCTGCAGGCCGGTGCTGGATGGATGCCCTGGAGCTGGCTCTAAGCAGTTCCAGTCTCAGCAAAATGTCTCCCAGACCTGAAAAGGAGGGTGATATCTGCATGGCTTCAGATTCTTCACATATACTCCAGCTGCTGCAGTCTTCTCCACTCACTGCTACAGAGCTGCAACAGTGAGTAATACACAACTACCACATGCTCTGTGTGAAGTATATTTTCAATTCATCCTTATGAACAACTTAGAATAATAGGTTAAAAATCATGGATTCACTGGGGATACCTTCTGTATGTACCGGTAGTCTGTTCTTTCTATCTCAGCAGGACATGCTGACTGACAATCATCTCTCAATCCATCTGTCCAATGAGTCCACAATGTGCACACTGATTTTACAAATAGCTCCAGAAATATTTATATGCACATGTCTATTAGCTTCCTCGGCCAGAAATAATCTGCTTTTCTTCCAATTTGGTATCAATTCTGAGAAAATGCAATGCTGGATTCTCTCTCCTTACACTTCCCTGTGATTATATTAAAGCATGTGGTTAATAAATTATATAAATTTATGATTTATATGGCTGCTGTGGCTACTATCCAGTAGCTTTCCACCATCAGCGTGTGAATGTGTCCTTGAATGGGTGAATGACTGAATGTAGTGTGAAGCGGTTTGGGATCCTCCGGACATGCTAAAGCGCTATACAACTACAAGCCATTTACCATTTTATTTAGCAGTCTTGGTTCATGGTAAATGCTTTATTGACTAATTTCAGAAGATTTTCAAATCTGTCATCACACTTGCTGAGTGACGATTGTATCTTTAAAGGAGTTCTCTTTTCTAAAACACTGAAGATTTGTTTGTGTGTATCTGCTGTGCTTTCACATGAAACAGCTGTTCTTTCACGTCAGACTGTCCATGTGTTTGTGCAAAAAATATTTCAGTGTCTTCATGGAAAGTAGCTGAAGATGACAGCTTGTTGTGACTGGAGGATGAGTAGAAATATCTGAATTGTAGTAAGAAAAGCCTAATCTAAATTATATTGTGCGAAGGTCGTTGCCAGCCTGTTTAAAGTGGAATTCAACAATATCTCCTCAGAGTTTTTAAGGATTTAAAACAAAAATAATTCTTTGGATTTTGGTTGCTTTTTCACAACCGTTTTGGTGTAGTACTTTTACCTGATCATGACTGCAGTCTTAGCAGCTCTGCCTCAATGAGTGAGCTTTCAGGTGGACAGGAAAAGAAAATCTATCACTCTTACTCAGCAAAGACCTAAGAGAAGCATCTGTTGATCTGTTACTATTGACAATATACCAATATCTAGCTAGCAGATGATTACCAATCATTTTTGTTTTAAATTATTTTGTGTGGTAAACATTTAGAAAATAGTATTTTTTGCTCTAAATATTTGAGTTGAATGTTCGTTAAATTACTACCTGTGATTGTTGCAGTCCCCATCCTTCTCCCCTGTGTGCTGTTTACATCTTCTTACATTAGCTCCCCTCCTCACGCTTCCCTCTCGCCTTCTCCATGCCTGAACCCTCCCTCCAGCCATCCCTTCCTGCAGCCCCTCCTCTCTTTCCTTTGCCTTGACCAATCTCAGCACCCTATTCGTTCACATGACTGACAAGGGAGCAGGAAGATGGAGCACACCACCTAAAACGCAAATCAGCCATTGCAGGCTTTTCATACACACCTTGGCTCACAGACAGTGCTTTTCACAGGCACATTCAGGAAGCAGGTAGAGGAGTGTTAGAGGGACAAAGCTGAGCCTGTTGTCAGCTGACAGAAGCCATTCACACACACAGGAGAGAAGGGGAGAGAAAGCCAGGCTACATCTGTGCTTGGATTTGCTGATAACATTATCAGTTGTTGGATTCTTGTGGAAGAACTTCTTCATATGCTGTTTAGTTTGACGGTAAGGAAAGCAGTTTGCATTATTGTGTTTAGACTAACAGATAACTCTGTGGTTTAGGTAGTAATTCTGCTGGAATGTAGTTCTTTAGGACTGCCATGCCCTGGGGGAGTTTTGAAAAAGCTGAACTGTCTTCCATTGTTAAAGAACCTGAGCTGCTTCCTGGTTGTCTCTGACCATAGTTACATAACTGAGTCTGGTTTTGAAAGCAGGTGACAGTGCAATTGCCGTCCATTATTCCCAGGATAGGTGCAGGATTTATGAAATAGCCATTACTGAGAGCGACTGAGAGCGACTGTGACGACGGTCTGTTTAACTTTCAGTATTACTGCGTTCGCTTTAATCACATGCACCGTTTATATTCTGCGGCTTTCGATCGGAGGTAATAAATGCCTGAAGGACGTTTCTCTCAGGCCACCCATCATCACTGCTCATAATTCTCATTCTCACTTCTCTTTAATGTGGTCATTCACAGGCTGATGAATTACTTTTTCTATTCGTTTTTTTTCTGCCAGTGCTCTGGTTTTCTGCCTGCGGATCTGAGGTTTGATTAGTTTAGTCTGCATTAGATGCAGCTTGAATTAGAATTGGATGTTGCCGTACGTGTCTTCACATGTACATAATGTGCAGTCGCTGTATCTTTAAGATCTTCACCACTTAGATAGTGGTCAGTTGTTTGCTCCCAAGCCAACAAAGCCTCCACTAATGTAGTTTAATAAATATTACACTGATCCACTTTATTATTAGCATGGGTTGTTTATTCTCAAATAGCGTACATTTTCCAGGTGTGTACATCAAATATTTGTTGTACTCATCTGCATCATTAAACAAATGCAGTTTATAACTCTGTGAGCAACAATCGCCATCTCTAAATACATTCTGGTCTTGTGAAATTAATTTTAGTTCATTAAGTCTGATGTTTGTTATTCCCTTATTAATAAAATCCAGTATAGAGTAAACACTAAATATGGGTTGATTATTGTCATCTTCCGTAACATAAAGAAATATGAATAGACTCTTTTTGAAATGTAATCCACCCTAAATATTATTTCCAGAAGCTACAAAGCTTGCTTCTCATTTCAAAATAATTGAAATTTTACAGTAAAAATCTGCATAATTTTCAACAGGAGAAAGCTGTGATCTGGTTGTTTCTCTGGACTGATTGGAGCATATTACTTACCTTTGTGTTTTTCTCTGCTTTTCTCAGGTTGAATCACATGGAGCATGATGGTTCATCAGACAAATCGGAGCGTGAGACTCATGACGACTGGGACACAACGGGCAATGAGAACGGTGGAAGGCTGACAGAGGAGAGCGACATAGAGCCGTCAGAAGAAATGCCACCCGGACCACAAGCTACAGCTTATGTGGAGCAGAGTACAGAGGAGATGGCTGAGGTAAACGGGCTGGTTCTGGGATTAGGCTATGTTTGAATGGTAGCTCTCCTCCTCATCCCATCTATTCATAATTATGCACTCTTGGGCCATTGCTCAGATATATTTTGAATGGTTCTCACCTTCTCAAAACCATTCCTCAGTTATAGTGACCAGAGATTTTTTTTATATAAAGCTTGAAACCACACCTCATTTGAACAACCAGAGTAACTTCACTGTCAGTCTTGGTTCAAATCAGCAAGTCACTGCATACATTTTTGTTGCTGGTGGCTTTGTGTTTTTTAGGCTGGTGAAGCTTCTCAAGTTGAGACTGTATCAGAGGAGAACAAAGGTCTAATTTGGGGCCTGCTGAAACAGCTGCGACCAGGCATGGACTTGTCAAAGGTGGTGCTACCGACCTTCATCCTGGAACCTCGCTCCTTCCTGGACAAGCTGTCTGACTACTATTATCATGCTGATCTGCTATCACAGTTAGTAATGTTTTATTCATAAGTGTTTATTCAAAACTAGGTGAACAGTTTACATTTACGTATTACATTTTCCTTCATCTTTGAAAATGTTCTTTTCTCAACTTAACCTCAGGGCTTCTCTAGAAGAAAGTGCATACGGTCGGATCAAGCAGGTGCTGAGATGGTATTTGTCTGGCTTCTACAAAAAGCCAAAGGTATAATCACTTTTAATTGTTAGAGCCTATTGTTTTAGTTTTGCATTAAATCAAACGGAGGAGTTACTATGGCTAGCATTACCAGACAATTGACTTCCTGTGTTTTCCCTGGCAAATGCCTGTTCTTATTTTAACTGAGTTTTCCAAAAGGCTGGCAGCATTTACAAATCCAGCATGTTCCATGACAACCTTCCTGTTATCTGCTGAAAGTCTTGCTCTCTCTCCCTCTGTCACAACGTGAATGAAAAGCTGTAATGTAAAGTTTCTTTTTAAATACCTTCTTAAATTTCAGTTTTTCTTCTGACTTCTTTTCTATACTGATACTAAAGGGTTGTTTCCTTTGAGTGTTACTTCTTCAGCAACAACACCAGCAATGAAAAGCCTTGTTAGTCCAATTTGAAAGCACTTATGTATATTGTTTTATAACTATCCATTAAAACAAGGAACCTGATTAGCTGATCAAATGATCATCTTACTGAGTCTCAGTGATTTTTATCTAAATATAAGTTTGATAACTATAACATCTTCTGGTCTCCTTGTTCTCCGTTAAACTCTTGTACTCAGCTGCACAGCAACGTTTTTGGTTATTTGCATTTTTGTTGTTATTTCAGGGCTCATCAATTACCACAAAAGACATCAAGTAACATTTTATGTGTGAGCTGCATAACAAATTTCTACAGTAAAAATGTCAGGAAGACATTTTCCTCTCGCTTCCACTTGTTGGGGATTTATTTGCTGTGTGGAGGCAGCACTGGAGCCAGTAGAAAATGGCTGTAGATCAATCCAGCCTTACTCAGCACTTTTGTTGCTGACTCCTTTTTAACCATACATATACATGGATTCATAGACTCATTATCTGTTGTTATACAGCCTACACATGGCCACTTTATACTGATGCTTTAGTCAGAATATTTGACTATATTTTACTTTTACCCTTTTTTACTTCTACTTTGATTAATTAAACAAACTAACATGAAGGCTAGTCATGCTACATGGTGTTTTTAATTGAGACTATTTTTGTATTTCCAGGGTCTTAAAAAGCCTTACAACCCAATTCTGGGGGAGACATTTCGCTGCTGCTGGCTCCATCCTCAGACTGACAGCTGCACGTTCTACATAGCTGAGCAGGTTAACCCAGATTTAAAGCTCTAAAAAGCGGGGAATGACTCATCCATTGTGTGAAATATCTTGCACAGCATGACAAACAAAATGGGGCAAAGCACACAGCTACGCAATGCTGCAACTGTAAATTTTAAAGCTCGGTATCTGACACTTGGGTTGTCTCACTCTGCTGCTTAAATGTTTCTCTCCTTGTGTTTTCCATCAGGTGTCGCACCATCCTCCCATCTCTGCATTTTATGTCTGCAACAGGAAGGATGGTTTCTGTATCGGGGGAAGCATCCTGGCCAAGTCCAAGTTCTATGGTACACAACTATTATACCGTATTTTCCAGAGTACAAGTCGCACCAGCCATAAAATGCATAATAAAGAAGGAAAAGACATACTGTACAGTATATAAGTTGCACAGGAGTATAAGTCACATTCTTGAGGGAAATTTCTTTGCTAAAATCCAACACCACGAACAGACATGTCATCTTGAAAGGCAATTTAAAATAAAAGTAGAATAGAGGCAACAACAGGCAATAATTGTACGGTATGCTAACGCTACATGACACATGAACAATGAACTGAGAACGTGCCTGGTATGTTAACATAACATATAAAGGGTTATTCAGATAACTATAGCATAAATGACATGCTAACAAGTTTACCAAACCATCCGTGTCACTCCAAATCACTAAACGCAATGAAATCTTCATCCTCAGTGTCGCTTTTAAACAACTCCGCTAACTCCGGAGGTAGCTTCTACCACACACATTATCAACACAGGCCTAACGCGCCCTCTTGCTGTTTAGTGTGAAAATAACATGTGATATGATATAACAATGTGCTAATAATTTCACACATAAGTCGCTCCAGAGTATAAGTCGCACCCCTGGCCAAACTATGAAAAAAACTGCGACTTATAGTCCGGAAAATACGGTATGTGTCTAGTTCATCAAAACCAAAGAAACCTCATCAAAGACTAGTTTATACAATTATTTAAATTGGGATGTAGCCACAGCCACGTGGTTGCAGCTTTAACACCGATTTTGATCGCAGTGTTTAGACAACTTAATACTAGTATCAAGAATGATCAATAAGAGTAAGTAACAGTCCACTGTTTTATCTTGCAGGTAACTCTCTATCAGCTATTCTAGATGGCAAAGCTAGACTTCTGTTCCTGAGCAGAGACGAGGAGTATGCCATCACCATGCCCTACGCTCACTGCAAAGGTAATATTTCTATTACAAACACACTTGGTAATCTCTTGTGCTATTTTGTCAACCATGATCCCTTTTTTCTCTTTGTAACTGAAAGAAGTCTCAGGGAGATTGCTCTTATTTACATAATTTTCCACATAAATCAATATCGCATGTAAAAAATTATCTGTCCTCTCTTTAAAAAATGTTTGTTTTTCTTTATTTATAAATCCAAAATAGTAAATAGGCTTTAATAAAAATGTTGGTTCTTTAAATATGAGAACAAATTCCCTATAGTAGATATTTATCAAAAATTATAAGTTGTCTTTTTTCAAAAAGGCATCTAATTCTTACAACTTTAATTGAGTGTTAGTTTGTTGGACTGAGGACTAAAATGTCTTGTAAAAGTTGCAGATTCCTGCAGCATTACTCCACCTAAACAAGCATTTAGGGACAACAAACAGTCACTTGAGTCTTTAACTTTGCAACAGTCCTGCATACTGAGCATACAAGTACAGTGATGAGGGATAAATGTCCACAGAAGCACTAAATCAGAAGTACTTTCAAGAAATTATTGAATGACAGCAATGACTCTTTAAGTGGCTTTATTTGGGAGAGTAACACAGCTAATCAGATGCACTCAGTCTGTTGTTGTAGGACGAAAGGTTGCACAGGGCTTTGTCTTTGTTCGAGAGGGGTTTAAACACAGAAAGAGAGCCAGGTAAATTATCTAAAGGAAGAGAACACAAAGTTATTTCCAGAAGTAACTCGGCCAGTGTCGCCCTGCAGGAAAATTTTGCAGCTAAATGGAACATCAGACAAGATGTCTCTTCAATTTCCATTCCTTTCATGAGTCTGTGTCTAGAGGCAGGGCAGCAAGGACTACATTTGCTGCTTGTAAATTCGGCCATGCACAGAATTTGTAGACAAACCCAGAGCTAAAAAAAAAATACTAATCGTGTGTTAATTGCATGGTTAATTGCTTTTACCATTCAGTTAACTCCTACTTTTATTTTGAATAAAAATCAAGGCTGGCCTCCTTCATTTATTTCCTGATGAACTCACCTCATAGTTCATCGCTTCTTCAACTGACTGACAATACAGGAAGCTAATATGCAAATTCATTTGCCCTGTTTACAAAGACATCTTTCTTTTCAGACAAATCATGTTTGTACTGCCTCTTTTACAACCATCTGCTGCAGCCGACATGTCAGTTACAAGAAATTACACAATTATTTGAAATGTATTCCTGCCATGATCCATATTCAAAATTACACAAGATTTTGATGTAGTCAAAATTAGCTCACATGTTTATATATTCTCCAGAGTGAAATTTCTCTCTTCTTACTTCCTCACAGCCCAGTTTAGGAATGCATTCACAGTAAATGGTGGGATAATAACCATGACCTAATGCAGGACTGCTTTAGATTAGCTAGGGATTTAAAATCATATCTATTACAGGCAAAATGTAAAGGTATCTGATGGGTTGTGTATCTAATGATGCAATGCCTTGTCTCCTGTAGGTTTCCTGTATGGCACTATGACGCTAGAGTTGGGAGGGAAAGTTACCATTGAATGTGAAAAGACAAAATGTTTTGCAGAACTGGAGTTTAAATTAAAGGTATGTCTTTGAACAAGTTAAAAATAGAGCCAGCAAATAAATAATTCAATAATTAACGACTCGCGTTCTGTGAAGCACTTAGTTATTTTATCTGTGAAAAGTGCTATGTAAAAAAAGTTTACATATTGGGATTCACGATGTGAAAATTTGAATGAATGTCATGAATAAATGTATATTAAAATTTTTATGACAGAAATCTGTCTCCCACTCAGTCAGTTTAAGGATTTTTTTGGGAGCTCTTTAGTTGACTAAAGAGTATGATGATGTGGGCTCCTAAATCATGCTGAGCCTCTGTTTATGTTTATACAGTTGGCAGATACTTTCACCTAAAGCAGCCTGCAAAAGAGGAAATAGTGCAGTAAATATTAAATCTAACTATAAGTGTGTTTCTGCGGGTGTCTTAGAAAAATTAAAATTTGATTTTTCAGGCCATTATTAAGGTCGGTTTTTATATCTTCCATAAATATATATTTTTAAATAATGTGCTGGCGACATTCTTTTGTCTGATGTGTTGTAATTCAAGCTGGAGAAGTTGGGTGTTGTTTTGTAGTTACCCGTAGTGAAAGATGCAGAGCAGCAAACAGCCCTGTAGGAAGTATTTATCAGCTTTCCTGAATCTTGTTTTTCCTGTCCGTTCTCTAGCCTTTCCTTGGAGGCGCCAGCTCAGTAAATCAGATCAGTGGGAAGGTCGTTATGGGAGATGAATTATTGGCCACCATTGATGGACACTGGGTGAGAGCTCTTCTACCTTACTACTTCAATTAGTGTCTCATGTGTTCCGCTTCTCTTTCAGCATCCCTGTTTGCTCTTGGGTATTCAGTTATTCTCAGCTGTAATTAGGAACAGAATTGGTAATTATAGGTTCAAGAGCAGAAGGCAGACACTGCAGGAAAAAGACCATATTTTATCGTCTCATATGCTGGGCAGGAGTGTCAAGGCAATTGGAAACACTAAAAAACTTTTTCTTAGTCAGCGTCCCTGGAAAGTTAACATCATTAATACTTTAGCGTTGACAGCATATGTTGATATTGATATTAAGGAGCAGTAAAAGGGTTGCATTGTAACTTGATGATGTTTGTAAGCCTGATCTTTTTCTGTTTTGTTTTTTTTAAATCAGGACAGCGAGGTGTTTATTCAAGAGAAGCGCTCCAATCAGCAGGAAACTTTGTGGAACCCAACGAAAGAAATCCGCAGCAGGCGCCTCAAACGACAAGTGGTCCAGTTAGACCAGCAGGGGGAGTTTGAGTCTGAAAGGTAAAACTCTAATGGGCTATCAAAGGTTTTCTCTCTGGAACGTAATTTCCCAGAACCTTTCTGTCTGCCTGTTTTTGTGCGTGCTTCCAGAAGGATTTAGTGTTAGGAATTTTTCTGGAAAAATTATTCGGAAGATCAGTAAGACCTATATTGATTTATTCTGTATAACAGAACACAAAATGATTTTATTGGTTTAAAAAATATTAAATAGATTTTGTTGAGAGCACTGTCTTATCACTGTTTTTATGGATATGCTAAAAGTAGATGTCTGCACCTCCTTAATGAAGGTCGGCTCATTTTTATCAATAAATTTGGATGCAAACTCTGTAAAACACTGATATTCAGTATAGGTGGCGGAATGCTAAAAGATACAGAACTTGCGTTGTGTCATTTAAAGGTAACATAACATGTTAGCTGCAGAAGACTATACTGGTAGGCAATTCAACCAGTAATAAATTTTGTGTGTACTCCCACCATGTAGCTCCACCTTTTAATATGTTAAAACTGTCCCACCTGCCAACCACGGCTGTTTTCCTGATGGATTTCAGCTGACTTTTGTCTGATTCAGCCTGCAGTGGAAATGCACGGGAAACAAAACCTTCCCCAGTAAACTGTTCTGGTTCCTGCAGTGGAAACACTTACATACAATCAAAAGTATTGAAACACTGCCATATATTCAAAGTAACCCAGTAACTGTAATCATTGTTTAATAAAAATGCGCAAGTTTGATTTGAGAAATGCAAAAACATAAATTTTCAATGTCTTCAGTTTGTTGTATTGTTATTATTATTATTATTATTATTTTAATTATTAAGCATCTGATCTGTGATGTTCCAACAGACTATGGCAGCACGTGACCAGCGCCATCCTCGATCGGGACCAAGTGAGGGCAACGCAGGAGAAGTTTGTCCTGGAGGAGGCTCAGCGGAAAGAAGCAAAGGAGAGAGGAGAAACACCCTGGATCCCTAAACTTTTCCTGCAGGATCCTGTCACCTCTGAGTGGACCTACAAGCACCTTGAGTATGAACGCTCTCCTACTCAAAACGGCTAGAACACATAAAAGATCAGCTTTTGCAGCATGTTTTTCCTTTTCAGCACTCGTCCCTGGGATGCTGAGGCTTGTCTCGTTCAGTTTGAGAAGGATGGAGTGGTTCAGACTCAGGAGAAAATGCAGAGACAACACAACGGGCTTTCTTACAACCACAGCTGGACCAGGCAACACAAGGTGAAACTACAGATTAAAAGTCAGCACAGAGTGCTCACCCACACACTGTTGCTTTGTTTTGGCTTTTTTTGATATGATCAATAGAATAGCATGAACAGATAAGTCCTAGTAAATAAGTCAGACTAAACTATCCATTTGAAATTCTAAAAATAGGCTTTTTTTCCTACTTGGTTTTTCCCAAATAATAATCCACTTATATAAGCAAAGTATGTAATTAGTGTGAATGCTGTAGACTTTGTGCTAGTTGAACTTTTACCATATTCTGCCTGTTTAGGACATTACATCTATATCTTTTGGTATTGACATGTCCTGTGGTTTATGAAATATTCAGCTTTTTCTGATGTTTTTGTGCCCCATTGTAATGAATGGAACATAACTTCTAAAACATTCTGCTAAAACTTTGCCCTTTTCAAAACTAACTACTTCCATGTACTTTCAGCTAGAAACACCATTCATATTTTAAAATGTAGACATATCCTTCAGCTACTTTTGTTTATTTCAGCTTTTTCATATCTTCTGCAGGTTTCATAAAACCCCTCTTCAAGGTTTTGTTTGTCTTCAGAAAAGAAAACTAGCCCAATCTCTCTGAGGTTTCCCAATCTAACCATTCCAAACTTCATTTCAACCCTAAAGAAGCTAGCTTCAGCTTTTTAGCTAATTTTAGCTTATAAACCATTGTGACATTACAGATTGGCTTTGTAAACTGTGTTCTAATACAGTTGGGTGGAATTTTTCAGTTGACCGAAAGTTTTCACTCTTCTATGTTTTTTCTATTTAGGTTTTACAGGCTCTTTTGTATTATTCTGCTGCTTTTGTCTATTTCTTACATTTCTGCAAATCTTCTGCATTTGACTTTTCACTAAAATAGGAACAGCATTCACACTGCATTTTTGCAGAAAATACAAATTATTCTAGTTTTCCGTTGGTTTTTAAGCATTAAAAGAGGAAACAATTACATTATTTGCAGGCGGAGGTAAATGGGAAGCACAGGAAAGCCAGCAGCCAGCCGTCTACTTGCAGCCAGAACACTGAGAGCAGCAGCACCACTCCAGAACCAACACATGAGTCTTCTGATAATGAAGGTGATGGTTCATTTACAGACAAGTCAGAGCAGTTTTGTACAATCTCCTGTGAATTCAGCCACTGGTTTGCACCACAAATTATTTATTTGTTTATTTTGTGTTGCAGTTCAAATCTGTGTAACAGAGGTTGCCAGAAATAAGTTGGAAAAGACTAATCTTAACAACAATTATCTAAATGGTTGCTTAATCTTAGAATAAAAATGTTTATTGAATGTGTAGCAAAAATATCTCTCTCATAGAAATAATAATTTTATTCCACCTATACTTATGTCACTAATGATGTAAATACTTTATGGTAGTATGCTGCACTACATGAATCAATTTATTTTCTGTATATTTGGATTGTGCAAGTTAACCAATTAGATGTCATCACAACTCTGTTTGAGGAGCAACCAGTCCATAAAAGATACTAAACAATTTTATTTAGACCTTTCCCACATATTGACTGCAAATTTGGACAAAAAATATTTATATTTTTGACTGAGAAAATATATATTTTTTAATTATTTATATCCAATTTACTTTGACTTGTATAAAAAAAAAATCACTACCAAATGTAAAAATGTAAAGGAATTCTGTACATCTTTAAAAACAGAAAATAAAAACCAGGTCCTGACTGGGATGCAAGGGAATATCAATAAAAAATAGTATAATCTTTTATTTAAATGTTCAAAAACTGGATGATTTAAGGAAATTTTCAATAGTAATCTTAAATATTTTTCAAACACAAGAAGTATGATGATAAATACAAATAACTATGAAATATGACTGTTGTTCCCTGTTTCAGGTATTTTGAGTTACTTTATATGTAAATATTTTATATTAAAGGTGATTTAAAATTTAGAGTACAAAATTTTTTTACATAAATCAAATTGTGTTGTTCGAAGGTTTTCATTTTTTCTTTATCTTTAAGCTTTATAGAATAAGCTTTTATGTTTTATTCTTTATCTACCCAGGCTTCTCCAGCAAATGTTCTCGCTGCAGTAATGAGGTGAAGGACATTGCTCTGATCGAGGCCTCCATCACATCCATACAGAGGACGCAGCAGGATATTCAAAGGTCAGAAAACCGCATTGCACTTTAGTGAATGAAAGCTTAATAATTTATCTGAAAACCAGTTAAACATTTCTGTCACTGGCATATTTAGATTTAAAATTACTTCAATTCAACCAATAAGTTTGTTTCTATCAAGAAATTAAATGAGCATCCCTAGGAAGACGGTAGCACATTGCAGAACAAATATCAACTTTACAAAAAAAGTGTTATTAAACAATAATGATAGAGACCAACATCTATATGCTCAATAAGCTCCAAACCTTTGAAGACCTCCCTGCCATCAGCCTAAAGTTTATCACCCTGCTCAGATTCTCCATCAGATTCAAATCAGGAATTTGGCTGAGCCACTTAAAAACATGAATATTAGTCCCAGTTAGAAGAAACATGTTGGTAAAGTTAAAAGATTGCTTTTAACTTTACTGTTCTAACTTTAAGGTAGAACTGTATGATGCTAGGAAAGCATCATATATCAAACATCATTTTTGGAAAATTCCACAATGTTTAATTATTTAATTGAAATGAACAGTTTTAATGTGTATTGGTTTTGGGTTCTTTTCTATCATAAGTGATTTCATAATGACTTCAGCACATTACTGTCATTTCACCTGGTAGAACATTTTCATGCTGCTTCTAACGAGTATCAGTAAACATGTTACTGACACAGAGAACCTGAGTACCTTGTACTTTATTAATTAGCTAATATTTATTGCAGTCCAGGATGTTCTTTGTAATACTAATATTGCTGCTAGTGTTATTGTGTTACACTTGTAGATTAGCAATATATTGTCAACATTTTTTTGTATAACATAATAAACGATTGGCTAAATATTGGTGAAAAATGTTTAATTGAACTGTTTAGGACATGTTACAGGAGCTGTAATTGAGAAACTCTTAACCCAGTTGACCTCTGTTTGTAGGAACCTGGCGGCTCTGGGTCGCCAGCTGTCTCGGCAGAGGGACACAGATGACAGCATGTCCTTAACCGGCCGTCACTGCCTCATCCTCTGCGTTCTGCTCCTCTCCCAGCTTCTCCTCAACTACGTCTTCACCTGAGCCAGCTCCTACGGGAGAAGTTTCCCTCCAGCGCCGGCCTGGCTTTTAAGCTTCCAAGAAAAAGCACACAGACTCAGATCACGCCGTCGGAGACCTCAGATCATCGCTCGGAGGGAAACTTGCTCCCTTTTGTGTCCTTCATAGGAGGAGCACAAACTTTATAGCAATAAACACAGCCACAACAACTGTCTGTCAGTCACCTGCAGAGAGGAACGGCACCTCCTAGTGTAGCCAGACTGAAACAGCACCGGCACCCTCGCACTTTGGACAGGAAAGGGATATTATGAGCATGACTAGAAAAATGAAAAACGTGGAAAGATTTTGATAAAAGAAATGACAGAGAGGATGTTTTCACCATTCCCTAGTGTCTTTTTTTATACATATCTATATATATTGCCCTGCAATACTGTTCATCTGTGAGCGTGCCTCTGTATGTGTGATGTGGGTATTATCAGTAGGCCCTATGGGCACAAGCAGATCACGTCTTGGACTTCTCCTGCTTCCCTTCCACTCTAGACTTTGGGCCTTAACAATGAAGCCAAAAAGAGGAAAAGTACCAGAAATAGTTATAGAAATGAAGAAAGAAAGTCTTCAAAACAGTGCAATTGTGTATTTTATTTTTTTTTGTATTAATGTTCACTCAAAAACACTCTGTCTCGTCTTTTTAATGATGATTTTACCAAAACAGTATTTATGATCCGAAAGGAAAAAGAGTACTTGTTTACAGGGAAAACTGGATGTGCTTTTTGTGACACATCGGAAGAGAAGAAGGATAAAAGGTGATAAGGCAGGGCAGCGAGCCAAACAGAGTGTCTTTATATTTGTGTGCCTGCTGTATCTGAAGGGATGGTAGATGGCATTGGTCTTGACCACTAACTAGTGTGTACAATCAGTCACAGTTTATGAAGGACAGAACACAGGGAAGCATGACCATATGAGCCTAAGAGAAGGGATTTCTGTGTGCATTTTGGTCTTCACCACCTTCAAGTGACTGTCTTAGATGTAAACACTTAGTAACAAAAGAAAAAAAAAAAAAGTTTTCACTTTGAATCAGTTTGTATATATTTGTCTGGTCGTCGGTTTCAAAGAGATTTGAGAATGTATTTATTAGGAGATTCACCGTGTCTTCACAAATTCAGGACAAAGGACCTGGAACAGCAATCGCTCTCCGAGGGTTGGTCAGTTCGTCCAGTTGTGTGCTTGAGTGTGATTGAGCACGTGTAAGCCTGCAAGTCTTTTCTTTTACAAGAAAACAGCCATGATAGTGGATCTGACTGGTTGTTGGGTTCCGAGTTACTTTCTGATCACGAGTACCAGTCCAGTCAACAGCACAACAACAAAAATCAGCTCTATGAATGCTTGGATCAACATCTTCGTTAATTTCTTCTTTTCACTCTCGTGTTTTCTACTCTGCTGCCATGTTGTAGGGATTCTACAGATATTTTCTTCTTGTATGGAACAAAATAACACACATTGGTAATGTTTTCATTGATATGTTGTATACTGTAGTACTACAGTAAACATGGTTTATCCCTGGAGCTCTCTGTGTGAACATCACTTGACTCGCAAACTTTTTCTGTAGATGCAAGTTGTTCTTTCACTAACTCTCCACCAGATGGCGTTACATTCATGCACAAAGTCAGATCTTCGTGAGACTGAAAGACACTCTTCACACAACTTCCCATATCATAAATGGATCATCATTGGCAAACAATTGACCACATTTTAGAGACATAAGTCTTAAACACTTTTTATTTGCAAACATTTTGATACTTATTTCTTTAGCCTCCACTAGTCCACTTCTCTCTTTTTTTTTTTACACCCACAAGTACTCAATATCCTCTAAGGGCAGATAATGAGAGAAAATCAAAAAGCAGAATCCACTCATAGAGCTTCAACAACAGAAGAAAGTTTAGCTTATAATTGCTGGAAGAAACTACAAGCAGTTGAAACAAGTTTGAACATTATTTGAGCTAAATTATTGCTGTCTTGCTTTGTACGTGTTTTTAGTTCAAAGAATAGTTAATACTTTGAGTTTTAAAACTTAAACAAAATTGAACCCAGTCTTAAAGTTCTTCTTGAACAGTACTGATTTTCTTAAAACATTCTGGAAGAAGATTCTGAAATAGACTCTCATTTCTCACTACAGAACATTACTTTTGCACTGACCTCATTCTTGATGGTGAAAACATGTAATTTACAAAAATAAAACTCTAAAACATGAAACAACTTTTTATCTCTCATATATGAAGCAGCTCAAACAGTTAGTATGAGGACATTTCCAAAACGTTTTAAACGGTGGTGGAGAGGTGAAGCACAACCCACACAACCTTACATCCCAGTTCACATCTGGGCCTGATGAAACTTGCTGTATGTCCTTCCTCTCTCATTACCCACTCTCAAATAAATGCCACTAGCCGATAAAATGTTCACCCAATAGAAGCTGTAACAGAACAGAAGCATGGATATTTGGACCATCAGTGGTTTTTGTTAACTGCTCTAGGATAGGCTGGAAAGTCCAAATTCTTTAAAAATCCCAGAGAAGTGAAGCACTAACATTTACAGTAAATACTAGCAAGCAGCAAATATTTCCCAGTGTCGCAGGACTGAGGTTCCAATCTACATCTCGGCTATGATTGATGTGTTTACTTATCGGGCCTGACCTTATGTGATCAGATGCAGACACATTGTAACCACATAAAGCTGCCTCAGATCACCAGAGTTGCTCCCTCTCTCCTTCCTGCTCTGCTGGAGGACAAGCCCAGACAAGTCTTCTGTCTCTGCCTGCCTCGGGCCTCTCAGCACGGCTCGGTCCATTCCAGACACGCCTGAGATGCAACAGAGAGTCATCCCACACATCAGACAGCCATCCAGAATCCTGCTGCCCTTCAGCCAAAACAAGCAGCACGCCTCACTGCAGCTGGCCTCACACTCGCGTACCTGGGGAGAAAAAACAGATCAATGGTTTGCAGGAGATATGGATCATGTCCTCTGCATGAGGACAACAGCTTGTTTGAGCAGAGCTTACAGATATTTTGACCTAGCACCAATTTGTCACTCGAAACGCCTGGAAATATTTGATTAAAAAACCCCCCCAAAAAACGGATACAATGTTGCCTTTCGTTTGGCTTAGCTGTGATTTGTTTCATCTTGAGTTTGTGAAATCCTAACCTGGAAATGCAGACTTCTTTATCATGCTTTCTCAAATGATACTTTTACTGAAGACAAACTCAGAACTGGCTGGCTGTCTCTGCCATGTCTAGTCAAAGCAGGCCAAGTTCAAACACAAGGCTACCAGACAAATGCTGGACCATGTGTCAAATCGAGCATTTTTATAATACAGTTTGTAAATTCTTGAAACTTTTTTTTTCTATTTGTGAATGCAACAAAAGGGCATTTTAGGTGCTTTCTTTAAGACTTCTTTAGAGCATCTTAGATTGACTAAGACCAGTTTGTAAATCACAAATCCGGTTTTAAACATTTTTATGAATGAGGAAAAAGTGCATACCGATAGTCAACCACCATCAGAAATAATGGACAAACAATGTGGAGAGCGTACTCTTTTGGTGCCGGGTCTGTTCTGTATTCTTGTAAAAGGAGAATATGAAAGAGTAATGTAAGGAATGAATTAGCATTATAATGACTGCTAGATGTTTCATTGTAACGTCCACCAGTCAGTGAAACTGCTGAATGTTACTGAATGTTTCATCCAAGTTTGATCCTCGATAAGTCGAGGAGCAAACCCGACTTGTCAGTCAAGATTGATCCTCTTTATGAATTAAATATTTTTTTGACAGCCAGGAAGTTTGAATCTAGAGTTGCGGCTAAAATACCTCGAGTCTACCCAAAACCACAGACACATTCCTTTCTGCGTTTCGGTTTCTGTCTCAGGTATTCTTGATCGTTTGCCAGGTATCCGCTTTTTTATGCACCAATGACTCTTTCTTTAAAGCTGATATACTGTACTAATGGAGATGCCTCTCATTCTTTATCAAATGCTAAACCAAGAAGAATGAATTATTTTTCCTCTTGTCCAATTAAAAAAATGTCACTGAAAATACCACAATGGAAGTACTTTAATTTATACTTACTTATTTGAGAATGTGTTGTCCAAAAATAGTTTCTGTACTTTAATTGAAATAATTCTAATCCAAATTTTAACAGTCTATTTTTTAGGTGAACTTAGGTGTGGCATGTTTTAGTTACCTTCTCAAAGCCCTGTAGCTTTTTATGCTGTAATGTCTGTATAATCAAGAACTGAAGAAAAATACAAAATACCAGACAGAGAAGCTAACAGCTCTTCATGAGTCATTGGTGCTAACTGTGTTATTACTTGTCATATTTTTCATAGATTTACTTAACAATTGTGATGAATTAAAGTAATTAAAAAGAACAGGCAATCAGGCTCTGGTGGTGGTTTGATGTCTACCTCCTCAGTACCATCTGACTCTGCAGTGGCAAATTTCCTTGTAGAGATAATAAACCCCACTGACTCTTTCTTTACATTTAAGTTGAGTCATTAAAAATGAACCTTGATGTTTGAAGGGTGATTCACAAAGTCTTACTGTTCAAAAGGAAAGCCCTTTGAAACCGAGCAATGATTTGTGGTTGTCTGTTGCCATGCCAATAAACAACATCCTTTGAGTGAGTTACAAAGACTAGACTGGGGGGTGGTCTTTGTGTGGAGGCAGGAAGGTGTAACATGTTGTAAATAAGAAAGAGAAGATTTCCTATCCACAGTTTATAGATCTTGTGGGAGGTATGAGCCTTTACAGAAGATATGCTTAGTTTCCAGCACATCTGGAAACTAGATGTGCTGTGGTAGGGGGTTAGAGTTGTTGCTGTGCTGCTAACTCTGCCCACCTTGGAGACCGCCACATGGAGCTGCTGCTCATGTCGAGGCTTGTCCAGAAGCTCTCGCCTGACTCTACCGCTTACTGGGGCTTTCAGGGAGTTGATTAGAGGGTGGTCAACACAACCCTACTTAAAGCTGGAGCAGGCTAACCAAACAGCATCAACCATGGAAAAAGACAGACAGGATTGATAATAAAAACCACAGCAAATCACAAAAACAAAAACCTTACAAGATGAAGAAGCACCAAGATCCCAAAGAGCAACTAGAGAAGTTATGCAGAATCAAAGTCTCAATGGCCATCAGTAAGAAAGGCTCACAATGTGTGTGAACTTCTTTTGAAGTATCCATCGATCCACCATCAGTACATGACGCTGGTGCCTGTCTCCAACAGTTATTGGGAAATAACCTGTGACTATGGCCAGGTCAGGCAACACAGAGACAGACGGGACAAACAACCACGCACACATGCATACACCCAAACCGAAATAGAGTTTAGAAATACCAATTAACTAAACAGTCGCGTGTTTGGACTTTAAGAAAAAAGAAGCTACACCATCCATTGGGCTTTCTTAAATTGTTTTATCTAAGAGTATTTAAACCTCTCGACTCAAAGAAAGTAGTAAAAAAAAAAATACCCTAAAGAAATGTCTCTCATTATTCTTGGTTTTTAGAAAATAGAAATTATTTTGGAAATCCTATTTGATCTAAAACAGGAAAGGTTGAGACTAATTAAAGTCAGTAAAAGATAGGCCATGTGTCTTTTTATACAGTGTGTGTATTTATCTGTGCTAGCTGTATATACTGTAAATCATTATTTTACTAGCCTGCCATGAAAAAATAATAAATTGCATTGCGCTACACAATGAAGGACTTGGTTCAGACTTTCTATAGAAGTCTTTGTCACTTGGGCCGTGTCCTTGGCAGTGAGATCCTGACCCCAGTTGGAGTTGGATTATATGAGTATGTGTGTGTATGTAATACTACCACTGTGTGCACACTGTATGTCGTCTGTCCACTCAAGCTCTTCCACCCATCGGCCTGGATTCCAGCGGACCTCCCTGCTCGGGAGCTGGAGGGGGTGTTGAGGTTGGAGAGCAGGCTTTGAAGGAGGCTCCAGTGACTCATTACCCAACAATTCACCCAGTCGTCATGTCCTCTACACCCTCCAAACATCTACTTCCTAGCTCCATCTCAGTCCCCTTGCTTCTTGTCCTTTGGCTTGGGTAGCTGACACACACGCATGCGTTCACTGTTGGCTGACTGAAGAAAAGAGGCTCTGTCTCAGGAAGCTCCATGTACGCGTGCACATTCATGTGTGCTGTCATGAACTAGGCATGTCAACGTCATGTAAAATAAATTTCATCTGACTCTGCTGAGTTTCGCTCCCTTGTTTCCTTTGGGGGATTTCAGCAAAGCTGCACCAACATCTCACACAAGATAAATCCCAATCCTGAACTTCCTGCAAAGAGCAAAGGAGACAAGCTGCAATGGCACCGAGACAGATTGTATGCTGGGCTCTCGTTTAATGTCGTTTCAAATTAGTCTGAAGATGGACGAAAAGCCTGCAGCCTTTTTCTGATGTATTAAATGTGAAACGTAAAACAGAGAATAGAAGGAAGCATGTCATTGAACTAGTCCAGAGAAGGGCACGATATTACATTGTTGTTGTTGTTGTTGTTGCTGCTGTAATTCAGGCCTCAACAAAATGGATTTATTTAAAAATAATAAAACTTCACATTTTAAAAAATTTTAAAAACAGAAAATCTTTATGTTAACATACCTCATATTCGGTAATTTACACTACTTTGACAGACTAAAACTGAAATTGAAAATAGCAAGTTAGCAACCTAGTGGCTTTAATCAGGGATTAAACACCATTTTAATAAGCCCACAGTTCTGTATTGAAATGTTTTCTTCATTGGTCTCATGTAATACTTTAATCTTAAATATAGCTGTAAGAGGAAACCCGTCAGACACAAAGGCTTGAAAACATTAGTCTATAATTAATTTATGTAGTATGCTTCACTTACTGAGCTGACTTACTTAAATATATTAATATTCTAATTTATTGAATATGACTACATCCTTCTGGATTATTTCTAAACATTCGGATATGTAGCTGATACATGTTTGCTTTTCTGAAGAGTGTTTTAAGTGAGGTTTCTAACTTGATTTATGCTAACCTCCTGTGAAGCTGCCGCCTTCATGGCAGAAGGTTATTCCTGTGCTCATTATCAGGACCTGGTGTGAACACAGAGGAGCTTTGTGAGTGGCACTGCTTCTTGGGAAAGACCCTTGAGACATGAAGAACAAGACTTCCTCGTTTTTCATCCTTAAGCTTTCCTGTTTCCTCTTGCTGCAGGGGAATTTATTTGAAACAGAAACTAATAGCTTGTGTTGCCATAAATTCTTTAAATATACTTCAGCTATCTATAGTGTGTGTTATTAATGTTTATTATAATGGACCAATTTGAGTTTTTAGAAGAAATTCCAAAAATAGTCTGGTAAAACCAGAATCTTGTTCTGTGCTATTTGCTTTGTACAGAAGGTCTGGGCTCTCGGCTATTGAAAAACGATTGCTTCCTGGAGGCTTGGACTCTGTTGAAGTTTGAAACGTTACCCAATCGCTAACATTTGTCTTTGATGTGATGTATACACCAGTTTGACACCATGAAGCTTACAGGAAATTGTCTGTGCTGTAAACTTCCCTCACTGACTGAGAAGAGAGGAGTGCAGAGCCAAACGAGGCGGCTGCTAATGTTAATTCAGTACTTGAAAGTGTGACCAACATGGGCTGAACGTCTTCGTTAGCTTCCTCCACTGCCTGTAAAACTGCAAGCAGACTACAAAACAGCAGAAAACTAATGTCATCATTCACAACTTCTTCTTCTTTATGTCGATTGGTCCTAGTTTATCAGAGTAATCTAAGTGAATGGGCGAAAACCCAGACTGAGCTGTGAAGCAAGATTTGAATCAAGCACAGCTGCAAAACCTGGCAATGGCCAGGCTAGGACTTCACCAGAATGAATCCTTGGTAAGGTGATTAGGAACCAGGAGACCTCTTGGGGAAAACATTTGAAAGACATAAAACTATACTCAGGGCCAAAAAGGAACCACTGATTTGAATGAAAGAACATAAAAATATAAAACTGGGAGTTTCATCTTTGATCAGTTTTCTGTTGTTCAAATCTTCCGCTCTCTCCATCCTATAAAGATCAACCTATGCAGAGTGAAGGTACTCAACCTCACAGACCCAACAGGCAGTGATTAAATACTCTCTGTCATCTCTATTACCAAGTCAGCCCGGTGAGTTCTTCTGTGACTGATGGAGACATTTGTTGTTTCAATAAAGTGCTGTGAAAGTGATCATAGAGTAGGTTACCAAGCGGTGAGACAGAACAGCGGATGTGGGAATGTGGGAATGCTGGAATGCGTTGTGTGAAAAGCTGCTCTCTTATGGAGGGACTGTCCCACTTCCTACACTCTGTCTTGTGTTCCCATCAAACTGAGAATTACTTTCACAGACATTTGGAACTGATATGGTTGAAAACATAACTTTACCCAAAGGTTTAACCTGAGAACTGAGACATTTTGGAAAGATTATGACATGTGATAGAACAATCCTGATGTTTTCATTCATTTTTAGTGTATTTAATAATTTATATTATAACTTTTCTCAAGGTCTGAGCATGCAGAGGAAAGGATCACTGGAAATTCCTCTGTCTCCCAGGGCATCCAGAGCCTAAGGTCTTTTTGTATGTTGTATTCTGTACATAATCTGCATTCTGTGCACTGTACCCATATCATCCCACAGCTTTCCTCCAGTCCTCAAGGGCCACTGTCCTGCAATTTTTAGATGTGCCACAAGTACAACACTCTGGAATGAAATGGCTTAATTACCTCCTCCTTGTGTAGATAAATTCTCCAGAGCTTTGCTAATGACCTAATTATTCTACTCAGGTGGTGCAGCAGAGGCACATCTAAAAGTTGCAGGACACCGGGCCTCGAGGACTGGAGTTTGACCCCTGTGCTTTATAGGATTTGTGACTTTGAGATGGGTACGGCCAGGAAAGTAGGTGGATTGTCATGCCGTTGAACCATTTTTGTGTTGTTAGGTCATACTTTTTGAATCTTTGTACTGTATGAAGAACTAATAACGACCAGTTTTCAGTTTTCTATCATGGACTATCAGATTTATTTTCAACTGTCTTTTAAAAGAAGAGCAAGCCCACAGCATCACAGGTCATCCACTGCTCTAAGTATGGGTATGAATTCCAATATATTCATTCTTTGTTTTATTTTTTATTGGATTTAAAAAAAAAAAAAAAAAAAAAAACCTTTCTTGCCATCCTCTTCACTAAGTGTGATTGTGAGAGAAATAATTCTTAATTCTCCAGCCTTGTTTTGGATTTGAGAAGCTGGGCCTGTTCTGAGACAGCAGACCCAAATTAAATGTTGAACTTTTTGAAATTTTTGAAAAACGTATTGTTGCTATTGGAATGATTTGTTTTTTTATTAAATTTTTTTATGAAAGACGTTACAAGGTCCTTTGTACACATTTTTAACAGCACATCTTTGAACGTATTGCATAGACTACAAGCAACATCACTGAACGAATTCACACTTATTCCTTGTAAATAAAAATGTTTGAACAACTTATCTATCATCTATTACCTTAATTTAAAAAAAATGTTAATTTAGTTTCCATTTGGGATTGAGGTGGTTTGTAATTGAATTGAATTGAGGATAATTTCATGGCCTTTTTCAGTAAAAAGCACTATGTGGACTGTCTCAAACTAGCTGTCAATGTTAACTTTAGGAAGGTATTTTTCTTTAGCAAAGACCAATTTTATGACTGGAAACCTTTTGGTTGATTGCTGATGAAGGGTGTAGGATCCCTGGGATGCTGCTTTCCCAGCTGTTGCACCGGAGAATTCCTGTAACCATTTTTCTCCTCTCAGCAAACTCATCCAATTGTTCTGGCTAATAATTTTACTCTCTGTGCTGCAATGTTTCCGTCCCTTAATGCGCCCATTAATCTTTTCTCTTCCATCCGCCCAACCTCATGCAATATCTGCTCTGAACTCATTTCCTCTCACTCTGATAACGGCTCTGCACCCAGGGTCATCATTTCAGGTTATTACAGCCATTTGTTTCACCTGCAGGGTCTTGTCAGGCCAAGTTGATCAGGTTGCTGCCTCATTACCTGGACTGGAAATTTGATTCTCCGTACAATAACTTGCAATCTGCTGGTGTTAAGTTTCACCAGCATTTGGGGGTTTATATAACACTAATCATGGCCCCGCAGTGATTTGAATCGAACTTATCTACAGGCTTACATCAGACCAGACGGAGAGATTTAATGCTATTGTAGACGGTTTGTGGTCATTTCTTCTCACACCCACTTAGACAGGTGCTTGTAACTCAACCTCCCCTCTGGATTCGAGACTCTGATCTCTCAGAGCAGATCCAGATCTGAACTCCAGCTGCTGCAGTCTGCCTCTGAGAGCCACAATACTCTGTGAACATGCTGAAGGATGACTTCATCTAAATGAAACCACAGACTCAAGTTTGGCTAAAGATTTCTGCATCTGTATGTGTAGAGTTTTCACAAACTATTGAAACATATTTTTAATTCCAAAGAAACACAATTGTAATTTTGGTAAAAACTAAACTTTTAATACTCTAATAAATCAGAATTACACTGTTTTTGTTTTTGTTATTTTTCTTTCTCATTGAAAGTACTCTTTCCTGGATCCCTGCATTATTTGCTCTATCAAGGAAAACACAGAAGTCCTGAGCCAGAAGTACTTTAATACAGAATAAAGGCAATAGTTCACAGAGCTGAAGGCAGCATGGGTTCAGTTAACATAGCCCATAATTAGAACTTAAAATTATCTTGTAAAAATTATGTTTACTAACTAAAAATATAAAGCTACACTGTGTTGTGAAAAATGTAAGTTTGCAGTTTAGTTTTTTTTCTTGAAATGCATCTTTTAAACAAAGGTATACATAATTCAGCAAGACAATACCAACCAGCATATTCTGAATGTTTTACTGCTCCAAGACTCTGTAGTTAAAGCGCTAAAAATGGCTTCTCTGCAGGTCAGACCTACTGCTAGCTCAAAACAAAAGGAAAGACAAAACAAATCAGACGGTGAATAGCTGAGCTGCTTTAATCTTGGGTCTTCGGTGTCGCCATCTACTTTTCAGCCTTTGAAATGTACAATAAAAACAATCAGAAATATTCTGTCAAAGTCCAATTCAAAAGCTGAATTTTGTTATGGACTTATGGAGGCCACAACACCGATCACTGACACTGATCGCTGCTGACTTCCTGCTTCCCGAGGCCGTAGAATAGCACGAGGAGCTCGTTCCACCCCCACGCCGCTTAGACATTCCTGACAGCGTCTCCTCTCCACGGCTGAGGCTTCAGTCCCGACAGCTGGCTCTGAGGCAACACGATCCCCACTCACCAGGGAGACCCCCGGCAGTATTTTGTACACACTGTATGTTTGCTGCTTGTGTAACGCACTGATCTCTATCAGATATACACATGGCTTAGATAAAAGTAGGTGTTAAACTGAATAGAGTTTGCTTTTAAAGTGGTGTGAACTGATTCAGTGTAAAGAAAACCCATTGCTTTATTTTAGTTAGACGGGGTATATTAAGGAACATCATACAGGGTGCAGAGAAATTAAGTTTATTAGATCAGATTAAACATTTTTAGGGGAAATCAATCTAACATACTTAAAATATAGTTTGTCGGTAACATAACAGTATGTTACGATCAGTTTGTGAGAATGTTTTGTTATTTTTCTGTAAGTTAGGATACAATCGAGATAAAGCCTACCGTTCCAGAAACAAGCTCACATGCCTCTGGTGACATCATCGTAAAGACATGACGTAGTAGTCTCTTTAGTTTGTAAATTTGTATTTTCCTTGGGTTGCTCTTTACTTTATTTCTTCAAAGTTGTTCGCTAATTTTGTGCATTTATGCAGGAAAGCATTTGAACAGTATGTGAGAGCACTGCGTAGACCTCAGATAGCTTTGGTGTCCATAAAATGTACGGAAAAATATTGTAACTCCTTGAGGCAACATTAGTAGAAGTTGGCATTTACTCATTTTACAAACTTTAAACAGTCAGTTCAGACAAAGTGCTACAGACTATAACTGTAATAGATGCCGAGGGCATCATCAGAGTCAAATGAAGGCTCAAACAAGCCTGACTCATCAGTCACTATGTTTACAAAAGTCACCTGATTAACTTGATTCTTGCTGCAAGTTTGATGCTAATTTACTGCACAAAATTAGCAGTTCATGTCTCCTTTTGAAAATACTTTGCTTTTTTTTAGCTTTTGATACTTTCAGTGTTCATTTGTTCACAAAAACACAGTATTTTCATTGGAATTTATTTTCTCACCGTTGCCAACTGCTGAGAATTTTTTTTTTTGATGTCATCACACGTCATGCGACATTCTGAGTCCAGTGTTGCTGAAATTCCTCGGGTTTGCCCCAATGATTGCGAATGAATGGAGGCACAGAGATAACGATGAGTACATGAGGAATTTTCTTCTTGTGATTCCGCAGTGAGGCGAAAACAAACATGGTTGTCATGCCCACAGACAAATGTGACTGCTATTTTGTGGATACGATGAGCGGAGAATATTTGTTCATTTTCTCCCCAATGAGTGTTGGTTTCATGGGTAGCATGGCTCACCACCCAGGGTGCCGTTTTGTCTAGGGACGACCACAAGCATTTTGGGAAGAAAAAAAATGTGCTTTCTTTAAAACACAGATTATTATTTTTGAAAATCTTATTATCAAAAAAACAACAAAAAAAAGGTATTATCATCTCTTTCTGCCTCATAATCACAATATTGTGCTTGAAAACATAAAAACCAAAAAATATTTAAATGGACATGTGACTGTAAGCTGTATCGCTTAACATTAATATCAAAGCATATTTTCAATTAGACAAGAAATAATTTAAAGCAATTATACATTTTTCATTAACCAATGGTTAAAATGATACAATAACTAACCTATTCTATTTCATAGTAATTAAAAGTTAGTGTGTTTTGCTGAAAAGTATCTATGTTCGAATTGAGGCCACAGGCAGTGCTTAACCAGGGAGCCAGTCACGGCAGCATGCTGTTCACAATTTCTAGAAAAGAGGCAACCTTTGCTTAGATTAAGAAATGGGAATCATTGTTGTCTAGAAAGTTTGAGTTTGGCCCAAATCTTACAGTCAAGAAGTTTTGTTTCCTCTGAAAATGTGGTGAGCCAGACCCGGCTGCAGTGTTGGATCTGGCAACTCAAGCCTACAGCTATGACCTGAGGAGGGTGTGTCTAACTCAGGTAAATTCTCAGGCATTTGCTCACCTGAGTCATGCCTCACAGTCGGCATACTTACAGAAACGTATTCAAGTAAACCAACCCCATCAATAGCGCCTCTCTTAGATAACATCATTCCTGAGGATTGACAAAGCGGTGCATTATCGCCGGCCTTTTCAGCTTGTTGTAACGTCTAAAGCTCTCTCATGTCATTGGGCTGTTAACACGACCCTCATCTTGAAGAGGCTGTTTGTAATTGGAGCATCCGCTGAGACCTTGCTTTACGTCCTCCTCTGTTTGGGTTTAGAAGGCTTCTATTTACATGAAGCCTTAGTGTTGTGTCTTATTGGCGTCAGATTAGACTCTGCCTGGAAGAGCGAGTTAGGAAACAACTTAGTTCAAAAGTGACTCAAAGATTAGAGGTTTTTACACTGTAAGGAAAGGGCTTACGGGAACCAGAAAGAAGCCCTCATCATCATCACGCAGAAATGAGTCATGATGCACACCTGGAAAAAACTTGTGAGGGAAGTGAGTTAGTGTGAAGATTTTGTCAAGATTTGGATGAGCTCTAAGTTGGAGCTGTTTCTGAGAGAAAATGCTTTTTAAAGGCTTTGAAAGAATTTTGTAGATTTCCCAGCCTGAGCTGCTGATTTTACAATCTATCAACAGGCTATTAGAGATTTTCATATTATTGTTTGCTATGTTGTTTCTTACAGGAGGGAAGGTTGGCAAACTGTAAATATTTTATTATATTTGACAATTTACATTTCATGTGTTCATATAAGAATTGTTCACTTTCAAACCATTAAAATGGAATTTAATCCCTGAACTACAACAGTTACCAAAGTTTAATGAAAAACTAAGAAAAACCTTCTGAAGACCTTGACAAATATTAATATGTACTATTTTTAAAAACTGTCCAAAGTACACAGGTACTTGGAGGCAAAGTACGAAGAATAGATTACCATTTTAAAACTTTTGTAAAGAAAAAAATATATTTTGGGTTAATGAGAAAAACAAGAGTACCAAGACTTTGTTCCTTTTTTACTGTTGGTATTTAGATTTTGCAATTCTGTCCCAGTCAGATGCTAACATGCTAATATCTGAAAGCAACGTATCTTTTACCAAATCTCTGTCGCATACAAAAAGAATAAACTTTGCTAATACTGCCTTCTTTATTTTCCTAAATCCAAAAACCACCTTCATGTATAGCATCACGTCTAGACATAGGGAACAAAATATGGTCAAAAAATCAGCTTGTTTTTCCATTTAACGTGCAACAACATTTTGGACGGACCGTTTTCTATGATCAAATAATAAATCCTGGGGAATAAACCGACCTGCATACATAATGACAGACACTTTCCATTCGAAAGAGACTCAAAATGCAGCTTTTTATTTTTGTTATTGTTTAAATCTTTTGTTTCATGCTGGAGAAGAAGGTTCAGACTCATGCCAGCCTGTCCTAAATGTCTAAAATCCATCGAAGTAACATGTAACAAGTAAATGTCAGGAGAAAATTACCATTTTAGTTTTATTTGATAGTTTCTCAAACTTTCAAAAGTATAAAGGCCAACCACTCCTTTAAGAGCCACATTAATAATATACACCTTGCTCAGGATTAATGAGTTACTTCTGTTAGGGAGAAGATAAGATGAGATACTGAGTGGGAGTGCTGTTGAAATTATCTGGATGATGAAAGAACTTGAAACATGTTTCTTCCAGCCGTCGCCACCCTGCATCTTCTTATCAGCGAAGCGTCTTCTGTTTGCTATAGCTGCCCCTGAATGACACATTCTCTCCTGCTCTTGCTTCTTAAAGGAAATAAAAAATCCCAGAAGATTGCCCGATGATGTCAGACCTTGCATTCCACATAGTGAACGTTGCATTGTGAATGTAATTACAAACCATGGCTGAATGTCAGGACAGACACCTGAAACCAGAGGAGGAGATCTTTTGTGAGTTTCTCTGAATAGTGGCAGAGAAACTATACAGTGTATAGTATGAAGAGATGTAGAGTAGATTGGAATAACTGTTTCCGATATGTGTTCGAGTCAAATGTTCAGAACCAGACGGATTTATTTAACAACAGCCTCCATGGTGGGTCAACTAAGATCTCTGGTGACAAAAAAAACCCTGTTTGCCCTTTGAATCTGAGGCTAAAGGTGCAAATTTAAACATGTTTGCGTGCTTATGTGTGTGCGTGCGTGCGTGCGTGTGTGTGTAAGATTAACGTGGTGCCAATTTGTGAAGCAGTATTTTTAGATGGAAAGAGGGCCCATCCTCTTCTGTAATACTCCACAGATCAAGGCTTCGATGCATTCATTGTAGCGCGATCCCACTTCAAAGCTTTGCACATGGATGGGATCTGACTGTCGGAGGGGGGAATCCTACACAGAGCTAACGATCTGGCTCTGTGTCACCTCTGACCTCTGAATGTGTGTGCTCATAACACACTTCCCCTCCATAGAGGATCCTCAGCTGCAGATATTTAGGTGCAGAAGGGAAGGTCTGACTAAAGTGCTGGAATAAATTCACCTCATTTTGAAATAGCTGCTTAGAATTATAAAATCTTTTCTTTGAATGGTGCAATTTTTCTTTTTCTTTATTTGATGTTTCTCATATTGTATGCTAATTTGGTAACAGTCTTATAGGAGCTTTGGCTGTTGCTCATCCTTTGTTTTGTGTTTCTAAGTCTCACTGGAAGGGAGACAGACTCCTGTAGTTAATAGTTTTCTGAAGCTCTTAGTTTCTCATTAACAAAGATGCATGCCACAAAAAACAATACAATTGATTCCAATTTATTTTACTGAGTCTATAAAAAAAATACATAAGATACTTTGACAGAACATTAAATATAATTTTGAGTATCAACAAGGTGATTTTTGTCTCAAGCTTGGTGAAATCAGCTAAATGTTTGAGGTTACATTTTGGGGCTCCACATTCTAATAACTAATCATGAACAGATCATTCTGGATTGAAACTCTTAAATATCACCATTGTCCTGTTGGCTATGAATTGTTGAATATACTAATTCATTAGAGGAAGTGAATTGAATGATCACTCAAATCTTTAAATTTGTTTGTTCAAAGAATTAAACTGAATGTTTTGGGAAAAGTGTTTAACCGACATCTAAACAATTGTATAACTGAAAACGGCAGTGACCACATTGCATTAATGAAGGTATAGGTCTTTTAGCTGTTCAACTTAAATTATTTCTATAAAGAAACTGTCAGATAATATATGGTTAAATAAAGTGTAGACAAATTAACTTTCTGGTTAAATTGTAACAGACTAAGGCCAGCATGATGCTATGCTCATTTTATGGCATAATGATCAGGTACTATTGTTGTAAACTGAGTCATTTAATGATTACAGTCCAAGTAGCTTTTCAAGTTACTTCATCCTGCAGTTTATCACTAAACAGTTTCACGCTCCAAAAAATTAAAAACCTTTCACCATTTCTATCAAAATCCCCTCCAGTTTCAATATTGTCTTGGACACAATAAGATCTCAGAACAGCAATCTTTAGTACCACACCAAGAAAAACACCAATTCTTTTGATGATCTTCATTTTCTTCAGATACGCTCATTTTATGCTTCCATTATCAGTTTGTACCAGGAGCCGTAAAGGTCACCACACCTCAGAAACAGGTGTGTTCAGTGACACCACCAAGTCTTCAAAGTGTCCGTTGATGCCGACTGAACTTGCTATCAGTCATGACTCAGGCCCCAAACTCTCCCAGCGACAATAAAAGGTCACATTCCACTTGACGCCAGAGCGGAAGAGGGACTTCCCTGTCCTCCACTCCCTTTTTACAGTTGCATGTGTGGCATTTTAAGAAATAGTGCTGGTGAAAGGTATCCGTGCATGTCGGGCGCTTTTTTTCCTTGAGTCATGCAGGTCTAAATATTAACAGACCTTAGGAAAACATTTTCAAAGCAAAAAATAAATAAATAAAAACAAAAACAAAAACAGGGGAAAGAGGTTGTGGCAAAAGCAAACAGATATTTATTTAAATAAACACATTTAAGCAGAAAATAATTTAAACACAAGCAGTTTACCAGTAACACCATAGATCCTGGAAACAAAAATAAATTAACATGATTTCAGGCGCCATTTCTCTATGAAGAGTAAACATGAAATAGTTCTGACAGTTCAGTCCACTTTGAGCTTCTAAAAGTTCGTGTGTCGGTTTGGATCAGTTGTCCCGTCTCTGAGGGAGCTCAGGCCCGAACAGTCCTTCCTCTCTGGACCGGATGACGAAGGCTTCCGTTGATCCGGTTTCCCATTTTTCTCAATGGTCCGTGTAGACTCTAGATAATAATAATAATAATTAAAAAAGCGTTATAAGTTTGCGCTTGAAGCAGTTTTCCCCCCACTCCTCCTAATCATATTTACATTCATATACAGGATGACCAGCATCCTGGAGCCTCTCTCACCATATTTGGAGCAGTTCCGATCCTGCGCCTTGGAGCGGTTCAAGGCGCCCTGGCCATGCGCCTCTCCTGTCCCGGCGATGCGCTCTCGTTGTCCTGCCGCGTCTTGAAGTCCTGGACGGCTTCTCTGTTCTGGTAATTAATCAGGGCCAGGGTGATCTCCGCGTGCCAGCAGGTTTGCTCCGCGGAGCACCGGAAGTCGATCTCTTTGTCGTCTTTGGTAACGATGGTGAAGTACATGAACTTTTCGGTGCGCTCCACACAGTCCACCTTCTTTATGGACTGCAGCTTGAGCTCTTTGACCTTGGAGCGCTTTACGTCCGCGTACATGTTGAGGCTGTCTTTGGTCAGGACGCACGTCTTTTTCTTCCAGAACTGGAGGAAGCTGTCGCTCCTCTTCTCCAGGTCTCCCTCCTTGATGATTTCCTCCGCTGGCATTTTCATTGTTTTTTTTTTTTTTTGTCAAAACAAAAACAAAAGAAGGGAGTGGGGGGGTTACTGAGCGCACTCCTCCTCTGCGTTTCCGTCCGAAGACTCCGAAGAAGGAGCTCCTCTGCAGCTATCGTAGTAATCCAGAATGTGGCTGTGAATGAAAGAGGCTCCCCGGGTTTTTATAGCCTCAACCCCTCCCTCTTGACGTCAGCTGCTGTTTGGGAATGCAGCTGCCACAGGAGTAATTCAAGGCTGAGTGTGGGCGGAAGCTGTGGCGCATGCAGGTGGGGGAGGAAGTGGACTTAATTACGCTGCCTACATGTTAATTTGTAATCCACATCCCACTGTGGAGTTTGTCCAAATATTTGCCCATTCTGTAGGGATCACCAGATGTGCACATTCACGCTGATCTTGGGAATGTATAAAAGATCATAAAAACTGCAAGAAAAAAAATTACAGTTCAGTCAGATCAAAATATTATGACTACCTGCCAGAGGTGTTCGTTTTGTGACCGTCTGCCTTCACTTCATCTGAACTTGACCCCCACGTTTTTAATCCATATGGTTTAATATGATGTTGGCCCATCCTGGCAATAACAGCTTGTTGACTTCTTTGGGAAGCTTTAAGAATGTGTATTAGATTTTGGATCATTTTTGACGAAATGCGTTTGTGAGATTAGACACTGATGTTGGACGAGATGGGCTGGCTCAGAGTCTCTGCTAACTGATAACTGAACGATTAGTTTAAAATCACCTCAAAGTGAAATGAACAAATTAGCGCCTTTATTAACAAACCAAACGATACTTAAGTTATTTACTTTGGACGGCTGTAGTCTTTTCTCTTGTGGCTATGAGTTTCATTTTATTTATTGAAGTGGACACCTACTTGTTTCTTGATCGATTCTGTGCGTACTCAGTAACTAATCATCTAATAACATAAAATAAATTCGCCATTCGGCAATAATTTATCAGGCATTTTGTAGACATTAGTTTGCCAATTAGGTTTCCATGTTACCAAGCAACCATTTTTGTTTTATAGCAACTTAACATGAAATAAAAAGCTACAGCTTGTAAAACAATCTAAAATGAATCAAAGCGTATTAATCTGTTTATTTGTAGGGACCACTTGTTTATTTGAAATAATAAAATTACAATGCTGCAGTCATAGGGAGTTTACTGGAGCAAAGGTTCATTATCTTCACTAATATGGTTTTCAAAATATCCTGATCAACCTGTGAAATACTAGATAACCGGGAGTTTCTGCTTATTTTTAATTAACATTTGATGAATTACTTTTAATTAATTGTCAGAAAGTAAAGCAAAACCAACTTTAAATGGCCAAATAATTATATAAGTTATTTTATCAAGATAAGTAAATCTGTCAAGACAAACTTAAATCTGGAGACATAGCTGGTCTTAAAGTCATTGTTAAGTAGAATCTCAAAAGATGAGAGAATCCAAAGACTTTTATGGATTTTACAAGTTTCTTCTCATTTAGATAAAATCATAGTGAAAAACGAAACAGTGAAGCGAAAGCTATACGAACAAACTTTGATATCACTCCTGAGGTGTGGCTCCTCTCTTATCTTCCTGACATGCGCTGTGCCCTCCGTTAACGGCCCCTGACCGCAGCGCCACCCTGCCTGCCGGTCAGCTGACCGACTCAGTCCTGGCTCTTTGTGGTAGATCATTCAGGAGGCTAGTCTTTAGAAAGCATTGTCTTGACCTGAAATCTGTGGGGACTTGTTTGGTTTCAGTCAAAATGCACAACAGCAACCACAGACAAATAAATCATACATTATCTGATGTTCTTTAAACGTTCAACACATTTTTGCATCTTGTAATGCTTCCACAATAAAGAATGATTCATTCATTTTTTTTTTATTTAAAGGCATTGTGCACATCTTAACTGAATAAGATACATGTTCTTTTGAATTTGATCAAATTACTAAACACTTTATAAGGCTACAAAGAGCAGGAGACAATCAAATAGATGTATGAGGTAACAAAGTAACCAGAATGTAAAGGTCAATGTAATGCATCCTGCTAATTTCTTTCACCTCATGACTTTTATTGGAAAAACTTGCTTTGCTATAAATTTTAAAGTTATTAAATGATCAAAATTTTTATCTGTATGAGCTGAAAGCCGGGAATTGTGCATTTGCACAACGCTGCCCTTCACACAGCCACATCTTTTGGGATCAAAAGCAATTGCAGACAAAACCACAGTGAACCATTTTAAACATTTCTATTCTCTATTCCTGAACTTGTGGTGACACTGGAGCAGGATGTGGTGGTCCGCGCTCTACTCTGACCTGAAAGAATACAAACGCACACGTGTGCAGGGGGCCTGACAGCCTGCTGGCTTTTGTTGAGTGAAAAGGCATCGCCTCCTCTTCACCTCCTGCCTTTCTCTTCGCTTTGTTTCTGGGACTTTTCTCTCTGTTTAGTTATCTGGTGGCGTTTGCCTGAGTTTGCTTGAGTTTTTGTTTGCCTGAGTTTTGAGGCGGAAGCTCACCGACATGCCCAGGCACTGACTCAGAAATGCCTGGGCAGTTTGGAGGGGTTTGCTTGCCAAAGGAGGGTCAGGTGGTTTTTATAATGGTGTGTCTGTGTATGTATGATATTTATTATTTGAGTTTTTTTAGAGAATTTGTCAACAGGAGATTATTTAATCCAGAAAAGGTTGACGGAATAAAGAGGAAGTAAAGACTGGTAATTCACATGTTAATATTTTGCGTAGCGCTCGTCTGCCAATAGGAGAGCATTAAGTCCTCTACAACATTTGTCAAGATTGAAGCATTTAGAGAGAGGGGTCTTCCACCTTTATAGGAGGGCTTTAAATCAACCTGGGTCCTCTCTTATGCTCTTCAGCTCACCTGTCTGAGAATTTACATGACCATGAAAGCAAGGGCTCTTTTTTTTTTTTGTTTGTTTGTTTGTTTCTTGTGAATGTTTTGTTATGTTGCTTTGCTCATGTGGTTCGGATCAGTTTCCTACAAAAAGGCCTAAGGATGACCCAATTTCATGTTTCAAAAAGTATTCACCACATTCTTTAAATGTTCTGCCTTTTCAAAGAATTGTTAGTGCTGCGCACTTCAACAAGGTTAAAAAGAGAAAAAGGCCCACAGCATCACAGATCATCTACCATACATAACTATGGACATCAGGTGCTTAACCAGATATTTTTACTTCAGAAAAAAAAAAAATTCTAAGACTTTTTGCACATCTTTACCAACAAATTTAAATTCCAATTTCCTTATGCATAAAGTTAGGCTAGTGTACATTTATGTACACTATTTAATAAAGAGAACAATTAACTACATACAAGTTATCTATGGTAAAACTTGAAAGCTTCACCTTTCCTTTCTTCTCCCAGCTTGTGGGAAAGTACAACTATCTCTGGAGGCGATTGGCTCATGCGGTGGACTTCTGGATGTGTGTTGTGACAACCTCCAGTTCAAATCGGTGGCTTCAGGATCTCACTGTCTCCTCACAGACTAAACAGTCCTTCAGAGAGGAAGTCAGATAAGGCATCACCTGCAACAACAGAGGAAGGCTTTGATAAATTCATACGGACAAAAGTAAGAATGAAGGTCAAAGGACTGAATGTTTATGCTCCTGTTTTCGTTTGTTTCAGAGATGTGCAGCCTTGCAGCCATGGGCACATGGGTGTGACAGGATGGAGAGTGGAAGGACCAGAAAGTCCCGGAGCTTGGAGGACATGTTGAGACATGAAGCTGCACAGTGTTTACTACGAGCCACATAATTAACACTCTGTAAACCCTGCAGATGATCATAAAGGTTGGAAATAAAACGAGACGTGTTGGGATGTCACATTTAAGGGTGTTGTGTAACATAATACAGAACTTCAGGGGTCTAATTAGAGATCTAATCGGATGCATCTAACAGGGTCCTTGTTAAACTGCAGAGAACCCAACTTATTATTTTTTTTGTATCTTTGTACAATTTGTTAATTAAAACTAATTATATATGCTGACACAAAACTGTCATAAGAGCAGGCAGTTTCAGTGTGAGTCGCAGTTTCAATAACAACACTAAACTCTGAGTCTTTAATACTGACTGTGCATGTCTGTCTCCATCTAATATTACAAGAGGAAAAATACTGTTAACATACAGTGAGGTGTGCATTTTATATGTTCAGCAAATGTTGCATTTGAGAAATGAGGGCTGAATAATGAAGGGAAAACTCATTGATTTTTCAGGAGGAGCATCCTGTGGCTTCCAGTTCTTTAGATTTCCCTCTGACAAATCAGGTTTTCTCAAGATCTTTAAGTATTCTTTCATTTTTAAAAGTCACATTCAGTTGATTTTTGCTAAGCCTCTGACTTATGAAACATCCAAGCACCAAAAAGGATCATAAACTTAAGGGATTAGCCTGGGTTATGTCTACACACAATAGAAAACTTTACAAATAACAAGGATGACATAAATAGGTATCTCTGCACCAACAAGGTGATTAACAAGGAGCAATTACCTAAAACTTGGCATTAAAGTAGATCTTGCAGTTCTTGTTGCAGGTCTTTGCCTGATTCATCCCTGTGTCGTAAGGACGTGATGTTTAGAACTCGGGGTGGGGATACGTTTAAATTAGGATTTAGAGACCACACAACTAATGGTCCTTTTTCAAAAGAATCTCCGATCTTAAATGTGAATCTCTGCAGCTCCTCCACAGTTACTGTTGTCAACTTATCTCCTTCTTTACTTTGGCCTTTGTTAGCTTAGGTGGGTAACCATGTCTTAGTGTTGTCAGATGAGTTTGGAGTTTCTTTTGCTTGGAATCTTGTGCTGTAACCTAAAATCAGATTCAAAAGAGATGAACACATATGCATACTGCTGAGATTTTATTTTGGGTATTTTGTAAATATGTTTTGCTATAAATAATAATTTCCTTTCACCTCACAGTTGTGTTTTACTTTGTGTTGTTCTATCATAAATAATCTCGATCAAATACCTATAAGAATTTGATCAGAATGACCCAACATGTAAAGGAAGTTCACTTGGTAAAGTACTCATTTGTTGGAATAAGCTCTGCCAATAAAACTATTGCAGAACTAAGGTGACATTTTATTTTTGCTGCAAATCTGGCCCAACATACCCATGCCCATAAATGTTCTATGAAGGTTCTGAAACCTGTGAACTTTTTGACACTTTTGTGACACTGATTAGTGTGCATGATAAGGCATTGCATTTACTTTTTTGAACACTGTGAACGGTGGTGAAAACCTCCCTCTAATAGTAAACTATACATAGTCCACCAAACAATGGGAGCAGTATAGGTGGGCTGCATGTGATGGGTCGTTGACAAATCCAGCAGAGTCCGCAGGTAACAGCTGCTGACGCTCACATGCACCCGCATTCACAAAAACCCACACATCCACTTCTTCTTGCTCTTTGTGCACAAAGCCTAGTGATGAGGCTCTTCAGCTATTCGAGGCATTGTTCCTGTAAGCCTTTTGTGTGTGTATGTGTATTTGCGCGCACGTGTGTGGGTGCGTGCACACATGAGTGTGTCCAAGCTGGCATTCCACACCAGCGTGGGAAAAAGAACAAATGGTTGGTGAGGCCTTTGAGCAAATACCATGCTGCAGGAGGAACAATGAAATCAGGAATGGCTGCAGAACCTGTGGACAGTATGTTGTAGCAGGTATAGATACTAAAGAGTGACAAATTTATAATCTGGTTTATATTCCTTTTAATATACCAGTTACTTTTCTTATCATTTTCCTCATCAACCCGATCTAAATACCAAAATGTTTCTGCCAACCAAAATTCCTGTGAGAAGCCAAGGCGATGTCAGAAACACACAGAGCTCTAAATCTTCTCTTAACCATTGCAAAATAGTTCTGGCAGTGAAAACCAATCACTACGATAAACAATAAAGCAGGTGCAAACTCAGTGGGCTTTTGTGTTTGAGAAGAATTTGAAAACAGTAAAACTCAAACTTGGCCGTCCAGCACAAAGACCCTAATACTTATCAAGCCAACACCTCCCAACCTGTTAAGGAGGATGCTGGTGCTGGCTGACATGCGTTTCTGCCTGTCCTCATGGATAAGGCTCAAGGATAATGGCTAAGAGTTGGTGTGGAGTTTCTCATAACTGCAGAATTGCACAAAATCCAGCTGCCTTCCAAGTTTAAGTCTCTTTTCTGAGCCTTGATTAAGTTACTAGGATTAGACATTTAACCACTGTTGACTTTATTGGCATCCACTCAAAATAAATCCATATTTATTGCATTTACATAACTCCACACTGAAAATCTGAGGAAAAATTACAACTCTTGAGTGTGAAATACATCACATTTAAGAAAATAATTTATTTAAACCAATTCCCTTGTGGCACACTTATTGGTACCCTTATCAGTTATTTTCAACCTGCTAATAGAGCGAGACTTAATCTACGCCTCTGACATCTCACAGTGTTGTAGTAGGATGCAGATTGAGGTGGGTGAAAGCTGACTTTGTGACTGTGTTACTTTGTCCATGTATTTTATATCAAGATGTTGTTGAATGATCAGGGTAGGACTCATTTTCACATTTTGTTTTATTCGAGATGTTCATCTATTTCTAAGAGTTGATGCCATGCTGTCGACCATGAGTGTCTTATTTGAAAGAGAAGCAGATCCTCAGTATCACAGATCCTCCACCATATTTAACAGTGGGGATGAGGTGCTTTTTCATGCATTATTCATTTGTTGGACACCAGACCGATTTGGTGGGTTTGATGCTGACTAAAGCACACCGTTCCAGTTAAAATCCAAACAGACTTAAACAAACTTGACATGTTTCTGCTTTTTTTGTTTCTGCCAGACAACATTAATCAACTAGTTAGCATGAAACAAGAGTCTAATGGTTGTTGTGAGAATTTGTGACTTTCTCTAAGAATAAGCTTTGGAGATTATTTATTATAAAGCTCAGTTTAAATCACAAAAATACAAATACATTTATTTTGAGGGGATTACTTGGAGTGCCAAGAATTTCCCCATTAAGAATTTATTTTTGAAAATCTTCAGTGTGAGATTACACTGCTGAATCAAAATTAAGATTTTAATGTTTTTTGTTTTTTTTTAAATCTTATTAAATCTGTTGCCATCTGTTGTCTGCATCAGTGTCTTAACTTTGCAGAAATGAAAACTGCCAGGTATTTTCTGTTAGATGAGTGCCATTAGCACAGTTGGTAGAACTGTTGCCTTGCAGCAAGAAGGTCCTGGGTTCGATTCCCGGCCCGGGGTCTTTCTGCACGGAGTTTACATGTTCTCCCTGTGCATGTGTGGGTTCTCTCTGGGTACTCCGGCTTCCTCCCACAGTCCATAAACATGACTTTTAGGTAAATTGGTCTCTCCAAATTTGTCCCTAGGTGTGAGTGTGTGTGCATGGTTGTTTGTCTCTGTGTTGCCCTGTGACAGACTGGCGACCTGTCCAAGGTGACCCCGCCTCTCGCCCGGAACGTAGCTGGAGACAGGCACCAGCACCTCCCGACCCCATTAGGGACAAGGGTGTATAGAAGATGGATGAGTGCCATTAGGCTCCAAGCCTTTGATCTAGAGGTAATTTTTTAGTTGGCCACAGAGGCTCATGACTCCAAAATGCTGATCGGCCCAAAAGAAGCATCTCATGAATGTATAACCAACAATCCACCTGTCATGCTTGACTGTAATTCCCACACATATTTTAACTGAGAAATGTGTAAACAGACCTATTTCCTTCAATGGATTTATGAACGGTTAAGATCAGTGGATTCTTTTGCAGGTCCAGGATGTTACTCTTGACATCTTGATGTTGCGAAGAATGGTAGGTATGCAGGTCTGCATTTTTTCTCTCAGTGAGGAATGCTGCTTTCACTCTGCCTACTGCATAGCTTCACTGAGCCTTGTATGATAAAGCAACAGTCTTTCCAAGGTATTAATCTTATCTGTAGTGGGCGACTTGACCGTTTTTATTTTTTTTCTCTTTGTATTTCAGCCTTTTTGACCTTCTACTGCGAAGGTCTTGCTGACAACACCACTGTGACTTTAGTCAGTTTCACCACTAGTACATCTAAAAATCTGAATAGATGTAATGGAAGTCCAGATTGCTTTAAAGTGCTCTGGAATGTCATGGTAGACAACTGCACTGACTTGTGTACTTCAGAAAACACAGTGGACTAGCACTAACAGATGAGACGGCACCTCAAACCATCACTGACTGTGGGAACGTCACACTGGACTTCAAGCATCGTGGACTCTGTGCCTCTACACTCTTCCTCCAGACCCAAGTATCTTGATTTCTAAATAAAATAGTGAATTTACTTGAACCTTAAAACAGAAGTCTGAACCATTACGCAGAAGTCAAGTTCAGTTTCTCCTTAAAACAAGTAAGATGTCTCAGGTGTTACCACTGGTTCAGGAATGGCTTGACATTCTTAGCACATGTCTGGTGTTCATCTACATGTTTTTGGCACCGACTCCAGGCACAGTTCACTCCTTCTGAAATTCCCCCAAATTCTGGAACAGATTTCACTTGACAATCTTCTGAAGGCTCTTTGTTCTCTTTGTTGCCGGTGCACCTTTTTCTACCAAACTTCTTCGTTTCAGTGTTTTGTTGATATGCTTGGATACAAAACTCTGTGAACAACCAGCTTTTTCAGCAAAGACTTTTTATCTTTTACCCTCCTTGTAAAGGGTGTTGATGACTGTCTCCTAGACATCTGTCAGGTCATCATTCTCCACCAGGATTGTGTAGCCTACCGACCCAGAGTGAGAGGGCATTTAAAATCTCGGAAAACACTTGCAGGTGTTTTGAGTTAATTAGTGGAGTAGGGTGTGACTCCACGAGTTTTCATTAATTTCCTTTTTCACAGTAAGTCTTAAAAAGGTGTGCTGATTAAAACTAACCAAACCTGATTATACGCTGTTCTCAGCATGATTCACTATAAGACATATACATATTATTTGCATTTATTTAAACCAGGCTCGGCCGGTATCGTCCCATTCTAAAGGCCCATTATGCAACTTGAAACCAGTTCATGCAGCCCAGCCCTGACTGGCTCCTCTCTTGGTGCGCAGAAGTCAAACAGACTGATTCAGGTTAAATGTGCCGCACCTAAGTACTTGTTCATTCACTGATCCATTCATAAATCCAAACAGAGGAGTGCTAGAGTGCTGTGACTGGGCGTGGAACTCATTTTCACACACATCTAAGGCACATAGGAAGCTGGAGATAATGCACAAAAAAGCTAAGATTAGTTTGTGTTATTATTGATAACTGACCTTTAAGCACATTCACAGACAGAAGAGAACAAAGTGAGCTTTTAACATGAGCGAATGGGTGCAACTCTAGGATGATTTTATTTTTAAAATTCCCACAGTAATGGATTCATCTTTGTATCACTGTATACACCTTAACAAAGGTTTTGTATACCAGCTCGGATTTTCTTTACTTTTCCTCCCACAGTCTGGAGCAACGTCTCTTTCCAAATGTGAGTTGGGACAGACATGAAATAACCTATAAAAGGGTTGAGCTTTGGCCAAGATCTGTCAAACTCCTGCCACTTCTCTATTTCTTAACGCCCACGTACAACATCTGAGCACAAAGATTTACTGTGAACCAAGCCTGACGTGTTGAGTCACGGCCATGTTTGGTCTCGTTCCTGGAGGAGGCTTTGCCCCTCTCACAAACTTTAGGAAGCCGGCCTGCTTGAACAGTGTTGCAGAGTGGTGTGTGCCATGGAAATGCTGTGGGAGGAGGAGGTTGTGGTAATCTACTGGCTCTGAGTATGATTAGCGTGGGCTGAAGCTCCATGGAACAAGAATATTTACCACTTTAGGTTTGCCCTCTTTCACCCCGTATACTGTCTTGCAAAAAGTGTTTACTAAGGTTGATCTTCTCCACATGTTGCCATGTAGCAACCAAGTGTTTTCTGTGTGACGTAACAGATTTAAGCAAAATAGCATAAATCATGAAGTGGAAAGAAGACGTTGTGTGGCTTTGAAATTCTTTAAAAACAAAAACTGAAAAGTAGGGCATGCATTTCACCTCAACAGAGTTAGTTTATTTTGTGAATAGCAGTTTGGCCTAGATCTGAAAACAGAGTTAGTTTTCAACTCTAAGGATTTTTTGGTTCCAGTGGTATTTATTTCACAGTATATTGACAGGAAGGTGGTGGATTATGAGAGACGGAGGAAGACATTCGTCGAGGACTGAGGCCTCCTTACATGAATCCTGTGCTCTCCCCTCTGTGCCACTACAGCACCCAATGCAAGATAGATCTAAATTCTATCTCTAGTCTCATGCTTCGGCTAGCTGTCTTGCTAGAAAATGAACCTGCACAACTCTTTAAATTTTGTTGCAGGCTGCAACAGGCTGGATTCTAGTATTGCTTTGTATTTAGTTCAATGCATCTTCCTATGAAATATCCTGACATAATGCATAAAGATTTGAAAAAGTTGGTTCATAAAATAAAGCTTCCGCAATAATCAACTTTATAACTTTTCTAAACTGAAAAGTTAGAAATGCAACACCACTGTTAAATTGACTAGAAAACAGGGAACTGTTTTCACATAGTAGTAAAGTGTAAATGAGTTAGTTTGTGGTCAGTGGTTCTTACATTGGGTGCAGTCCATTGTGTCTTCATCAGTCTGCTTGCTCAGCTCATTCAGGTCTGAACACCAACCGGGCAAAAGCAGGATAAAGCCTCTCTCTATTCCCTAACCGCTACTGGCTCACAACACATCCGCTCCGGAAGAAGCTGCACAGAGGACACACAGAAAACCCCGCTCACCCTCTCTCTCCCATGTGTGCTCACAAATACAACAGTTGGGAAAATGCACCTTGTGGCCGAGAAGTTATGATGGGTGCAGCTGCAGTGAGGATGAAGGTTAGAAGAAGTCTCTTCACAGTCCTGCTGGACGAAGATGAGACGACTCGCAAATGGAATAACTCTGTCAATATGAATGTGTTTTTGTTCCACCCCTGTCCTTGGTGCCTCTGTTTCAGTCCATTACACTGATTTCTTCTGCATTTGTTGTTGTTAAGCTCCCTCTTTATCCACACACCCATGAACATCAAACAGCTAAAGAATACAAAGCCTAACTGTATTTTCCAGTGAGTGTTAATACCAGTGATCATTGTAGAGGCACAGACTTTCATATAAACAGCTGTGAGAATCCGCTTCAGGTCTCATAATAGGACTTTAGAGTTTTTGAAGACTTTTTTTTTTCCTCAGACAGATCTTTCAATCTCTCACACAAAGAGTAAGGAGCAGAGCAATCGGAATGTCTGTGCTTAAATATGGTGAATTTATTTTTAAAATGAATGACTGTGGGGTTTTCTTTATTTCTAATGAGAAACGGAACAAAAAACTTTTGCCTACATCTTTCTGTATTGATAAAATGTATGTTAGATATCCATATGTCAAACTATCCAAATACTTTTATTTTCACAGCTGTAAGTACAAACATGTTTGACTCAAAACTCAACTTTCCAGCTTAATTTCTCTGGCTAAATGAGCTGAGTCACAATTGTTCTCCTTGTTGCAGCGAGGCAGTCTGCAACCCCACACAGCAGCCTCAGCATGAATAGCTTCTTGTTCATGTAAAGCAAAATTTGATAGCTGCAGAACACGACATTTTGGTATTAGTTTGTCTTCTCTGGAGAATTAGCCCACTTATTTTCTCCATTACATGAAACGCCACAACGAGCAGCTCTTAAAGAAACCTTTGATGGTAACTGGGATCTCATTATCTTGATGTCATCCAGTCTCCCTCATGTTAACACCTCTGTTCCTATGAAGACAGAAGCATGAACATCTGAACACTTGGTGAAAGGTACCCCCCCCCAAAAAACACTGCCATTACGAGCCATGCTGCCCAGTACCTTTTAGTAAAATTCCCTGACAATGACAAAACATTTTAACAAGAGACATATGCAGGGTCAGAACGTGAGATGGGACTCCAAGCTTTTCGTTGCTCTCCAGGGATCAGTTCACATTCAAGCAGACTGCAGGCTCGGCTCTAAGCTCTTTGCAATCATTTGCAAACCATCAGCTGATGTTTAATGGTTAAGTTAGCGTTTGTCGTGTCACATTGTGCTGTCAGCAGCAGGTGCAATCACCCGAAGAAAGTTATCAGAGCACAGAGGTCACTTTATGATGTACAAAAAGAAAGCTGCTCAGTTTTGCACAATTATGCATAAATATTGGTTGGTATGAAGGTTTCACCATGGGAATGATGTGCTCTGGTGGAGACGCAGTAGCCTTCCTGAACACAAAGCATTTTACATGTAGAGTGAAGTTTTAGTTTGACTGTACTAGAGCAGACTTTTGCATGGTTGTTGTGTCTCCTCCAAGACTTCATGGAAACTATTGGTTTCCTTCTGTTACTGTTCCATTAAGTCCCCATGTGAACCGCACAATGCTGTCTCTATGGTTTCCAATGTTAAGCATGAATATTCATACAACTGATGATTTTAGGTTGTTGAATGGACAACCTAACTTCCATGGAAGTTTTCCTACTAGTCAGAAATCAAAATGTGTGTTGATCTCATTACGATATTCAAATGCATAGCAAGTGCATGTAATGTGATATAGTTCAGATTTCAAAATAAAAAAACCCAAAAACAAGCAAAACATCACCATGTCGCACAACTTTAATAGAATATTTTAACTAACTCTGTACAAATTGAAAAGAAACATTGCGCAAGTAACAAACTGAATAAGAACCAGTTAAGGCCATCGCTAGCGCACGGTTTGATGGGATTTGAAAATGTGAACCGTGGCCTTTGAGAGAACCATCTGATGAGAAGTACAATCGTTGTTTTCAAAAAGAGGGAAGGAGAGAAGATGGGGATTGCTGTCACTACTATCGATGAACAGTCATCAGGCAAATGTGTCCAAATAAATAGCCAAAATCCATGTGCAGAGAACATACATTGGCACCCTGTTCCATGAATATTTCCACCGAACCATTAGACATCAACAAAAGAAAGTGTGTATCTATGCAGTTTAACAACTTTAAACGTTGCATTAGATTACATTATTCAACTAGCAAACGATTTTAAAAGTCCACATGGTTTGTCTTTACATTTGGCTTCTTGGCAACAGAACTTTGATCCAAGCTTCCTGCACTATCACATTACTCATTCTGAAATCTGTTAGGAATAAGATGCATAAAAGAAGCTATTTTATACAAATCATTACAAAAAGTTAAGTCAGCCTGCTTTCATCTATGAACTCTGAAGTCTTTAATACATATGTTTAAGCTTACAATAGCCAACCATCTGAAATCTGAAAATATAAAGAAAAATGTGTCCTTGTCACACTTTTCCATACATGGCATCAGTTCTAAGAGCATTTCAGGGTTTAAGGGGTAAACAGGAAAGAGAAATGTTCGAAAGTTTTAGAGCTGTACCTGCATATCTGCCTTGTTTAGCATTGTGCTCAGCTTAAATGCTTGTTATGCCCAGCTAAGCAAGCCAGAAGTGAGCAGATATAAACAGATGCAGATTGGCATTATTTATGTTTAGTTGAAAGGGAAAAAAAAACAATACTTCTCAGTGTCTGAAAGGGGGATTTAAGCCAATTATAATGAGCCTTTTAATGCCTTGAAGCATTCCCTCACCATGAAGTCACATCCAGCTGCATGACACCACAATAAATAGTCCAATGACAAAACAATGAACATGTAAAACAGCAAATTAAAATAAAAATGGTACATTGTATGTCTTAGAAATAATACGAAAAAAAAAAAAAAAAGAAAAACAACCCCAGTGATAGATTATGTCGAACTTGATCAGCAGTTTCCTAGTAAACTCAATTTGCTTGTTGGCATTAAAAACCCCTGAGTAGTTGACCTATTTCCATGAAAAATAAAGTTGCACGCGATTCCTTTCCGATCCTCCTCTATATAATGGTCTGAGTTTTAAGCAGACACCTAACTCAATAGAAGAAAAAGACTGTACCTATGTGATACCATGGTAATTTATTAAGAGTTGATTCTGGCTGTGATGACAAATGAAGCCAAATAAACAGGGTGAAATGCTGCAAGACCGTAGAAAAAGAAGTCATGCACATAGTAAAAACATAGGTTTGGGTTCTATTGCGTTCTGATGACAGTTTGTAAAAGGGTGGAGCCTGCAGCAATAGGAGGTCTGATGGACAGGCTGAGGACAGATTTTATGGGCAGCAGGTCTCCACCTCCCCTGATCATCACGGTTACTGCTGTTTGCATTCGGCAGGTTGAGGCTGTTCTTTCTGTGGACACACAGAAAACAAGATGGTTAGGAAACAACAAAGCTTAGAAAGCCTTCTGAGCATCAGCGAGCATGAAGAAGAGGTTTACTAAGAAAGCAAATGCAGAAGACTGAAGGCACCTGGCTTGGTGAAGTAAAGGTAATGTTAGAAACCTGGGATGGTAAAACAAGAGGGAATAAATGGGAAAAAACATGACAAAGAGAAGCTCTCATTTAACCCAAGATGTGAGTTGGAGGTTAAAACTAAACTACAAGGAGAATAATAGGCATAGAGAAAAATAAAGAAAGAATAATAACCAAAGCCCCCATACAGGGTGTGCAAAGAATATGGGGCGCCATCTTTACTTCCCCCTTACCTAGAAATGCATGGAGTGAGAATGATTGATTATGCCTGTAATGAAGAGGAGATCCAGGGTAAGGGAGAGACAACAGTACGGAAAGGATTAATTGTCACATTCACAGATGAAAGTGAACATAAAGTGAAACATTGCAGGAGTTGGTCAAAGAGCCTCCACAGCAAAAATCAGTAGCTGATTAACAAAGACACCTCACCTCCATGTAACCATTTACAAAGTCCAAAATTTCAGTCAACTTAAGAACAGATTTAACTGAAAATGTTCTCTGACTCCTTATACTAAGAGCCTTTAAAATGCAGAAAATCTACTTTGCTTTGATACAAGACAAACAAGTTCACCTCTGGAGTCCAGAACATTGTGGACGCTTATGGGATTGGCAGCTACCGTGAAATGAACCCAGCGCCATATACCATTATTACCAAACAGTTGATTCCTGTTCTTTGAAGTCGGCCTCTGTACCTCAGTACAGAAATGCAGAGAACTGTTTTCAGTTAAATCTTTGACAGAGTGCAAACATTTCTTTGGATGAAGGTAACCAAATATGTATGAGAATGATTAAAAAATGATACATTTTAATGCCTAATATATGTCAACATTAGGAACGGTACACATGGCCATTCCTGTCATTTGCAGTACATTTACCGGACAAAACGCTGGCGTGATCCATTTTTCCTCTGGCTGTATGCAGCATAAAGGAGACCCACACTTCAATTTCTTCGCATGTTGCTGAGCATTGCTGATCAGCTGGCTGATAGAAGGCCAGTACATACTTTTCCCTAGCTGGTTTTTATATAGTTAGACCTTCATGCCACCCCAAACCTGCTCTAGATGGGTAAAACATAGTGCTGCACTCTGCACATTACCATTTTTGGCAGATGTTTGTCACTCGAAAGAAAAGGTTAAAGCTTCACGATTAAGGTGCAAACTGACCTTGGGGTCAGTATCTCCCTCTTCGTCATCGTCATCACCCTCCTCATCTTGTTCCTGGAACACAAAAAGGAATCTTTAGTGACATGACTTTAAAGGAAGTGAGGCAGTGAGGGGTTGAAGCTGCACACCCAAGCAGCTTCATACAATAGATTTGAAATACAATAGACTTGTATTTAAATCTCAGACTTTAATCTTTCCCTGCTATTATTACTAACCTCTTCATCTCCCTCTTCCAGTTCCTCCTCTTCAAACTGCAACACAATTGAGAATAAAAACACCCAACAGTCAGCACATGCTTAGTTTTTGTATCCTCATTCAGTCTGTAAACTTCCCATTATATAAATCAGATTTTATAATCCTGTCTGCAGGTGTGTTTGCGGGTGTAGGACTTACGCTCTCGTCATCTTCCAGAGCCTCGCCAGTAAAGTAAAGCACTGCTCTGGGAACTATTCTCTCACGGAAGAAATGACCGATCTCAAAGTCTGTGGCTAGGTTGAACTCAGAGTCTTCATCCTGTTGGACAAAAAGTTTCAGCAGTTTAGTCAAAAACTATGCAACTACAACTTTATGATGAACATGTTTGTGTTTACTCACCATTTCTCCGTCTGGTGAAGCTGCAAGATAAAGAAACATGTAAGGTCTAGAGCAAGAAGTCTTAAAGGAACCAAAATAAAAAAAGGGAGAAAATTTGTGGCTTTATTTAACTTAAAGCCACAAATTGGCGTTACATTTCTTTAAGTAACTCGGCATGCAGAGTTGTCACATTTAAAGGCAACAAGAAATGCATTATGACTTCAAATCATAAATCTTTCACTCACATCTTAAAAAAAAAACAAAAAAAACTCAACCCTGAATGCAAAAATGATCAAAGGTGACATTTCTCAGCCCTCCAACATTGCAGTGTTTGGAAATCCTGGTTTACTTAAAACAGGATTCTCTGACTTCAGTAATCAACAACAGCTCTTTCTGTTAAACTGTAATCTTCTTATTTTTTATATTTAACATTACTGGGTAGTCTATTTTATAATTAAGATTATTGTGTATTTTTGTGTATGTGCTTTCCATTACCCAGTGACTTTGCTGGGGATAGTTATATTTTCTCAAATTCCCCTGGAAATAAGGGATGTTATAATGTTTAACAAAAGTTATGTTAAAGAATAAAGTATTTTTTTCCCTAACAAAAGGAGTATTTTAGTTGTAACATCACTTTAATAAGTGGAGAAAAAGAAAAGCAGCCCAGAAAATGAAACATTAATTCAATGGGGTAAAGAAAGGCTGAGTCACATAAATGACTCAAATTATCAAGTGACTCAATTTTCACCGCCACGCCACACATCCCACCCCCAAAGCTGCACACCTGAACACGACTGACACGATATTTATAGTCAAGTGACACACTACAATTATGGCAGAACCAGAAAGACTGATAACTGCTCATCTTTGAGTCAATGCAAATCCAGGCATGTCTAATAGGGTGTTATAAAAGAAAGACGATAAAGGTAAAAAAAAAAATTAAAAAAAAACTGCAACAGAATCTGTCCAATCTGACAATTGGCTTATTTAAGATATCTAAAAAAAATCTCCTTCCAGCCAAAATTTAATCAGTAAAGCATAAACCACCTTCATACAATTTTCTCTGTAAAACAAAATCACAAAAATAAAACATATCTAATTTGCCTAATATGATATAAACTGTCAAATAGACAGCTAAATGTTCATTTTCATTTGTTAACTTAGGAAATAACCACTTTAAATCCTGACTCAACTCCCAGGTAGCAACTGAAACACTGGTGAACACCAGAAAAGAAAACTATCACAGTGAAAGTGAAGGCAAACATGAAAAGGCTGTAAACAAAAATTCCCAAATTACTTCATTCAAACTCAGCTTTAGTTGGTAACAGGACGATACTGTCAAAATCTGACTGTTCAGTTTATGAGAGTTTGGTGCCACCTGCTGGTGAGTTTGAAATTATACGCTTACTGGTTTGCTTCAGTAATGGGTTTAAACACACAGCAAACCATACAGCAAATCTACCCATCACATAGGAGAGCTAAAGAGCACAAGATAGGACCCTGACAAGACAATCTGAAGAGATGCTAGAAAGTATCACAGATCCCTCTCTCCAAGCTCTAAATCTGTGAAATGTTTTAGAGGACAAAGAAGTGCTGACCTACTGTGAAAAAATGGTGGTACACAGTGTTGACAGCTGGGGTACCAACAACTGAAACACTAATAATCAGATTACATTTCTTAAAATAGCTAAGAGGACTGAAAAAAAAAAACAAATTAAATCTTCACTGCATATTCCACATCCTTTATATATTAAACCATATAATGGTTAATTATATGGTCTAATTAACCATGTGGAAACAAAGCTTCCACATGTGAACACATGTGGAAGCTTTGTTTAGCTTTAAAAATCAACAATTCTTGGTAAATCACAAAGTTCTTGATTTCAAATAAATTATTTAATTTGCTCATACAATGAAACCAATGAAGGAGGTAAAAAAAAAAAGATAAAGAGCAAAAGATGAGTATGTTTGAACTTGCTTCATAAATGGTACAAGACAACTACTAGATAAATCTAATCCAAATGTGTGTGAAATGGTGTGTGTTCGTGCTCACCTTTGACAGGATTAAAAAAGTTGAAGAACGAGTCATTGGGAACCTGTTTGGTAACAGTGCGGACCGTGCCGCGACCTTTATGCTTCTGCTTCTTCTTTATAGTTTTCACTGTCACATCCTTCCCCTTGTGCCAATCTATCTGACATCTAGAGAAAGCGTGAAAAAAGCAAGAACAAGCTGAAACCAAGGCTGCAAACACGAGGAGGCTGATATGCGGGATGCAGTCAGAGGAGACTAATTTAGAACAACAGTGCAGTCAATCTATTTCATACCTGAAACTCAAAATAACATTTAAAAACTGCAACAGTTTACTGAGTCCTACCCTTCACAGTCAATGATCTCTGGGCCCTCAAATGAGAAAGGATCTGATGCTTCAGGCTCTGATTTCATCTTGTAGACTTTAGTAAGGACTGCGTTGTTGAAATAGCCATTGGGCTCAAAGTGGAACTCTAATGTAAAGCTCTGTAGGATATAGGAAAAAGATACACATATTTTACACTTAATTTAGTAATCAAAGACATGTTGATGAAAAAGGTGGACATTGATACTGACCATTGGCTGTCCTGGCTCAGAAAACTTTACTTGAATATCTCTCAGGTGCTTTAGGATGGGTTCATCATGTTCCTGGTGGACAATTCAAAATTAATTTCAAAAACTCAATACACTCTTCCCACATAAGACTAAATTTCAAAAGTCTGAGATGAGTCCACACCTGCACCATGTCACTGAGCATGTCAACACTCTTGAAGATGGTGAGCCAGAAGTCGGGGATGCCTTTCGGGTTTTCCTCTGGCGTGGCTTCCTCCTTCTTTGCATCCTCGATGGTAGCCTTTTCCTTTACTTCCTCCTATCAACAATCAGAAGAAATTATCAAAGTTCCTCTTAGTTATCTTAACTTTTCATTATGAGTCACATTTGGGTAAAGATGTAAGAAATTGGGAATGTACTGAAAGGACTTGCATGCAAGACTAGCTTTCCCCCCATTTGTAAGAGTATACCATAAATAAATTGCAACGTTTCATATTTAGGACTGTACTCAATGTTCAACTGCAGTGACAAAAACAGGTACATGACATAATTATGGCAAAAATAAAGATCAATATGGAAGAGGACCAAGGAGTGGATTCTGGTGGGAGTCAGGCTTAAAGAACATATATAAATAAAATTAAATGAATGACCTGTGCAAAATTATCTTGACTAAAAACAATAGTAATGGGCCAGTTAATTTCATCAAGGTATATAGCTTGATTCAAAATTCATAAGGCTTTGTCAAAATGTTTCTTAAGTCTTAAAGTCATTTTAAGGATAGAGTATCTATGGCTGTAAAGAGGCTAAAAACAGAGCTGCTAACCTTTATTATTAAGTCTATTTATCAAAGTAAAAACTAAATGTTAAATTGAACATTATAACTACAATCATTTATGTCAAATTACATCAAAATAAGTAGGAATACAACTTTTCCTGTTTTAATTTTAGATATTGGACAATTGTAAACCATTTTGTTTAAAATACTTAAACGGACACTTTGCTTTAAATGAGAGAATTTCAAACTAGCTCATGCGTAGAGCATACTTAAACACAACAGATGATATCCAACGCCTCAACACGACAAAAACTCAATTTTGTTTAATTTGTTAACCCCATCACCACAGATCTCAATCCTGTTGTAATACAATTTAGAAGTTATAAAAACTGGTGAATATATTACTTAGACTGAATCCAAAGGAGCCATCCCACTGAGATTAATCATGATATCTCGTTCCAGTTGTGAGAATATGTTTTATTTTGTAGTTTAAAGCCAGAGGAAGGGCCAGGCTCCAAAGACAAAAATCAAAAATGGACTTACAGCAAGCTCCTCTTCTTCATCCTCATCGGTAGGCCATTCACACTCCTCATCTGTGGGTTCAACTGCTCCTGTGACAATCTCTCTTCTCTGTTTCAAGACAAATATTATTATAAAATCAGAGTTAAGAGAAGGACTGAGGTATACTACCATGAAACATCCTTTCCAACAAATACGAATTCAGTCACACAAAATTATTTTCAGTAAGCACATTGGTCACCTAAACTACTGAACACACACAGAGACGCACACGTGGGCATGAACGAGTGTGTGTGTGTGTGTGTGTGTGCACAACAGGCCACAGCTGTCACTCTCTCACGTGTTCAGGAATTGCACGGCCCTTGTCACTATCGATGGAAATAGCCTGAACTGACAAAGCACAGCCGACTACTCGTTTAGACAGTTATCATTTAGCACCAGGTATGTAACGTCATTGACCTCGGATCAGTTCGAAGAGACATTTCATTGGTGCAGATAAGACATTCTTTTGTATTGGATCACATTGGAAATTTGTCTAAAACTTTTGTTTTCTGTGGAAGTCTGTTTCCTCTCACGCACTGAGAATATCAAAGTGTCAGGTATGTTGGTGATTTGAAATTACCTTGTCAAATAGTGGCTGATATAGAGTTGCATACTTTCTCTCTAGCTCGTGAACCTCTTCGTAGAACTTGGCCTCAATGTGAGCACATTGTTCCTGTAGTCTCTTTAAGGCGTGCACTCGCCTCTTCACTGCTTTGGGAAGCATGCTAGATCAAAAGGAAAACAAGGAATTTTAAATCAGGATTAAAATTATTCCCATGTTTGGTTTTGCCAGATATCTACTATTACAGTAAAATTGAAAAATAGCCCACATTTCTTAAAGAAACGCAACATCAAAACCCAATTTAAGGTGATTGCTGAATTAAAGTGTTTTCTTAAAGAAGCAAAATAAGAAAAAAAATCTGCATCTTTTTGTCTTCTCAAGTCGTCATTGATGTGATGATAGTCACTTAAATACAGGCAAGGTAAAAGTACACACGCTTTGAATTCTAGTATAATGGATAACAAATAATCTGATCTTTCTCTTGTTCTGAAATTAGTTAAACTTTAATGATGTGAAAACATGCAGATTTAACCTCGATATAACGTATTAAACAAAAGTCATAAAGCAAGCAAAAGCAAAATGCAAAGGTCTGCATGAGGAATAATCAAGTCCAACCCATGACTTCATGGGTTGTACAACTGCCAGTAGCATTAACAGTCTGACATAGTTATCCAAATGACTTTGATCAAATAGGAGGAATCTTTACTAATTCTTTATAGACTTGTTAGAATTTAAAGAAATTTCAATTAAGTTGAGATCTGGAGTTTGATAGAAACAATCCAACACAATGCTTTTTACTTTTATAAACTGCTTTATAATAAATTTGTTGCTGTATGGAAGATTTTCTTGCCAGATGACCCACTTTCAGTCAAAGCTGAATGATAAGGACTTCAGACTAATGGAGATCATGGGCTGTGGCTGCAAAACAAGTCCCGAATCATCATCGCTGCAGATTAAATAAAAAAATGCAGTCCATTTCTAATTTTATCTTAAACCAGACATGAAAGACTCCCCTCAAATTAGAAGACTTTATGAGCAACCTAATTTACGATAATCTGTTGACTACCAGTGATTTTTGAGACACAGTAAAAACAAAGCAAAAAAAAAGTTGCACATCAAGTTGGCTTCTTGGACAAGACCAAAAACAGAAAGCATTAGAGACAACCTTATTTAGGTTTCACATCATACTAAAGTTAGAGCAATACAGAGCTGAGAGCTGTCTCAAAAGTGGAACTGAGTACAATTCACAATTTATTAATTGACTAAAACAGCAAAAGCAAATTAAATGCATGCAAAAGGAAACCCAGCTTAAAATAATGAATTTATTGGGAGGTGCTACTACCAGCTTTTAACTTGAACAAAGTAAAATTTCCTTTAACAAGGAATAAATTAGGTTTGATCTACTTTGTCACCGAAATGAAGCGAGTAATAAGAAAAGACAAAATTTTTATCAAAAAAGTATTTTTGATTTTTAATCAAACTATAACTGTCTTTGATATTCTTTACACATTTTTGAGCTCTACAGTAAGAAACTATTGTACAGAACCATGTCTACCAAAAGATTAACATGCGTTATAAACAGTGAAATGAATACACAGCAATATGTCGCTTAGCACAAGAATAGACAGTTGAATTTGTTGTTTGTGACATTATCTGACAGAAGTGACAAAGAAACCAAAACTAACAAACTTTTGGCAGAAGAAAAATATCTCACCAATGCAATTCAGAGAAGCACAATATGCCTTGCACTACACATATACTAAAGTCACCTATTAAAGTATTAAATAGACTTAAAACAACCAGATTAATGATAATGTATTTGTTTCCATTCATTTGTTTCTTGTGGCTATGTAGCAATTAGACAATGCAGCACAATTAATTGTGTGCTGTACACAAAATTAATTATGTGTAAAGTAATAAAATGTGTTAAACTTGGAAGGTAGTTAAGATAATTGTCACTGACTTTTCCATAAAGGGGAATCCGACAGGTTTGCCCATCTGTCCACCTGGATTTGGGATTGTTTGATCCCCTTTACCTGCAAAGATAAAGAACAAACATAAATTGTGTTTTTAACTTAAGAGTTATTCATCTCTGTTGGTTCAGAAGTAAGTGAAAGTAGCATTTAAAGCTATAAAACATTCATCATTAATGGGATTTCATAAGTAGGAAAGAAACTACAATCAAAAATATTTTAGGAAGAGTATTCAGAGGAGAATGTCCAGAAATAACAGTAGAATAAGAAAATATATTTCAGTATATATAAAGATTTTAAAACTTCAAAGTTTTCCTCTCTACAAAGACTGTCAACATTACATTTAACCTACTTATTTAAGTATGCCTGAGATCATCTATCATCTCTGTACAATTATCTGGTGTACAACATTGGAACATCAACATTTCACAAGTGATGAAAAACAAGTGGCAGGGATGAAACCATTGAAAGTTGCCAGTTTTATTTTTGTCTATACCTTTACTTGCATCCATGATGACCAAATGTCACTGCCTTCCTCTGTAAAAAAATAAATAAATTATATATATAAACATAATTCCATATAATGGTAGTTATTAGAAGCCTTAAAAGCGATAATTGGATTAACAGTTCAGAACAATGACAAAACCACAAAGTGATGGAGAAAAATAGGTGTTGACATGTCTGGCTACAATGGCCAAAGACTCAAAAACAACTTATAATATTTGGTACACAATTTTAAGTATATCCATGAAGAGAAACATCCCAAATACATTCATTATCCAATTTCATTCAGTCCTCTTATTTAGTTAAAGATTGGTAATTGGTTTTAAATCAAGTAAGCGGTCTATTAATCTATTTAGCTCTATAGACTAAAAAGCTCTACCGATTTCATACCTGGGAAACGTCTTTAAATCCAGAACAGATTGGAAAGAATTTATAGCTTAATTTAACTGTTTTTCAAAGGACAACATCGTGTTTCCTTTGAAAAACGCTGTCAGCAAAGTGGTTTTTCAACAGTAAACATAACACTGCGATAAAATATGGCAAGGCAAGTTGGGCTTACAGATTTCAAGATAGATTGCAGTGTTGAGCAACAATCCGATGACGCATTGACATAATGACAGGAGATCTACAGCTAGCATCCCCGATTTTACAATATAAAAACGTCTAACCTTGACTGTGAGTCACTGTGGACTCCAAGATAAATAAATATGCACCGTTCTATCCTTCTATCAAAAAGCAATTATAACAAATTCCTAAACTGGCATGGGCGGTTCCAAACATCTGACAGTTAACCGGACGAGCAAACTGGCTAACGGCGTGCTAAGAACAACGTTTTAGCCAACAAAACGAAACAAGCTTAACCCCTTTATTGCTTCAATTTCTAGTTAGTATATGGGCACGGAAAAGGGAACCTTAAATACAATACAGTTTTCATTATGTGACTTAATTAAGCTGGTTGATTACTGTGTAATGCTACTAGCCGGCCGCTATAAAAAGCTAATATCTAGCAACCGTTAGCTCGCGGGTTAATAAAAGGAAAGGGCTTTATGAAAACCGAGACGAATACACTTCACTGCGTTTTACTAAATACCTTATAGGGTCGATGAATGATGTTCGGAAGAAACGATAAATGCTCTTGGTGATTAAGTATGCAACATTTCGACAAGCTTACCTTTATCAAGCTAGTCTCCTCGCTCACGCGTCTACGGTGCTAGCACCACGAGCAAGAAACACACGCTTCCCAGCATTGAGCAATATGATTGGACGGTTGGTGAAAGTGAGAGTTGTGCTGCATTCAAGTACCGTGAAATAATTTCTTTTGCCAAAACATCCACGAAATTAAAAGGTATGTTTCCTCTGCAGGAACTAGAATGGTTCCAGATTAGTAGCTAACACATTTATTATTATTATTATTATTATTATTATTATTATTATTATTATTATTATTATTATTATTATTATTAGAAATATACAACGGTATTTATAGTAGCACCTGCTTATTTTGGAGAAGAATAGAGAATAGAACAGAATAAGTCTTTATTTCCCTTAACAGTGAAATTCAAGTGCACCAGCAGCAAAGTGACAGGCAAATCGAAGCAGGTAGATTTAAACAAAGAAAAAATATATCAAGACAAAAAGTAAGAATAGCAGATTGTACAGAAAGGGCATACTCGGATTTCAAAGAAATGTGCAACCAAGTAGCATGATTTAAAAAAAAAAAGTGTATTTGTAGATAAACAACAGACTATTTACATAAAGTAAAACAAAAAAATTACAAAGGATCACATATGAGTGTTTATTTATTGGGTAGTGGCACTTTTGATAAGTTTAAGCATTTGATTAATAGTCAAGGAAAGCCTTTAAGCAATAAAAAAATTTATGCCAATGTCTTATTTGGAAATAAGACATTGAGACCTATTCCCAATGTCTTTTCCTACAATTTTATTTTAGAATACATTTATATTTAAATGTTTATTGATTTAATTATTTAGTTGCTGAATTGTGAAATTTTTGGGTCATCACTACCTTGACAGTCTCTTTCAACCTGGATAATGACAATGTGTATTGTCATTATCCAAGATACATACAGTATAAACTTGGGTTGTTTCTGATTTCCCATATCGCATGCACGCCACTAGAGGGCTCCTTCTACCTATGTTTTGTAACAAACATAATCGCTTAAGGGTTTTGAAACCGAAAGGGCTAATGTATTTTAAACTTGTCACAGAAATAAATACTTTTTTTGCCTTTTCACAAAGAAGTGAAAAGGCTTTGAACTTCTATTAAAAATAAAAAAAAACACATGTAGATGCATTAATGGTAATTTAATTAATAGAAGAAAAGCTATTTTTCAGGTTCTTCAGGATAAACTAATATGATAAAGAAAAAACAATTGCCCGATACCTAAACTAGCTAGAATGTTGGTTCATGTGATCGAAACCGAAAGCTCAATGAATGACCTTTTTTTTAAAAAAAAAAATAAATAAATAAATGCAAATTACAAATAAGGGATTTTGCTCCTAGAAGTCACCTTCAAGATTAAAGGCTGGAAGCAGAAAAAGTTGAGAAACAGCTAATCTTTTACAAATTAAAAGAGAGTAATGCTTTTCTTTCTCACTTAGGTTTGAAAACCACATCCCAGATCCACATGTTTTCAACTTTGCGGGTTTTGAAAACAGGAAGTCAAATGCAAATGTTTTGGTGCCAGTCTAAAGTAAATATGTCTTTGTACCAGATTTAAAAACAAGAGCTGGTGCACATTAAATGTGCTTCTTGTGCAAGCGGTCCAGTTTGGGAACAGACAAAATCTGAAATCCGGTCTTCTCTCTGTTTGCGATCAACCACTGTGTAGTCTGCTCACTTGAGAGAAAGTGACAGCACTGGAGCCCCTCAGGGTAGTATTGTTGTGACCAGGCTCTGTCCCTGTCACTGTTTGACATTTACCAGAATGGTCTGTACCCACAGAAGAAATCAGATGTGATTGCGTAGCATTTGGGATGGAGCAGGATTCAAGAAACAAGAACAAAGTTGTTATTACGGTACTTTAAATTAAAATTACGACCACAGTAAGATGTGGCTCTTTATGTTATTAATTATAACAAGAAATAGGACTTCAAATCAATAAGAACGACTAATTACTTTGTGGTCTTCTATAGGAGTCTATATTTTTCAAGACAATAGAAACACCTGGAAAGCTGTAAATGTTCACATATTACAGCCTTCACATCAAGCTTTTTTCCCTGCCCATCCTTCTTGTGGGCTGAGGTGTGTACCTGGTTCTTCAGGTGTTCTTCAACATCTACAAACATTGAATCTTCTCTCAGATCATGAAAATGAGCTTAATGTAATTGTGAGCCTTTATTACACTTCTGAAGTCTACAAAGGTCCAACTACAGAACAAACTCATTGGCTCAGACTACGTATGACTATAGTACAACAACCCAAAATGTCTTCACTAAGACTAACATTGTGGGTACTGGACTTTGCCATTCTAACACACGGAGGAAGTCTTTCAAGTTTACTTTCAAGAATTGGGTCAGTTTCACAGCGTCGCTGTTAAATGCGTCTCTTCACACCCCAGTAATTCCCAACAGTCTCTTTCTGTTCAAAATCACAAAACCAACAGATGAAGTTAAAATGAGTGAAAAACCCTTACATTTGATTCATTTATTTAAAAAATCATATTATGAGCTTCTGATAAGTTTTATGACAAACTACAAACTTTCAGGTCTGTCTTTCACCAATGATTTTCTTCATGCAACTCTTATCTCCTGTGTGATACGAGTGCCAAAGACCAAACATCCAAAACACTTCAGCAGCTTCAAGAGACTTCAAGGGACAACTGATGAAGTCCCTTGAGACGCTGCTCTTCAACCATCTATGCCTCCTGGTGAGGTATTTATTGGATACGCTGGTGGACACTGCAGTCCATCTACCAGTCTGGCATCTGGTAGACGGACCAGGCTGGTCCGTCTACCATAAACTGCTTCCAGCACTGAGCTACCAAGAGCACCATCATATGTCCCAGTGAATACTGGACTACCTGACTTGTAGCCCACAGTATGTGAACGAATAGGGCTGTCAAAAGGGTTATTTCTATTCTATTGTAGCAATTGTTTTACTAACAAATTCTCCCACCTCAGCTGTGGATCTCAGTACCTCCTCCAGAGTTACCATTGGCCTTTTGGCTGCTTCTCTGATTCTTGTTCTCCTTGCTCTGCCTGTTAGATTAGGTGGACCCTCAACTCTTTGTAGGTTTGATTTCTGTTTTAGGACAGGGGCTAACCGATACTCTGTGTGATGTTCAAAGCTTGGAATGTTGTTGTAAAACCCAGCCGTGCTTTAAATCTCTGACTCTGGTCGCTATGGCAACGTCTACATATCCCTTCAAAATAAGCTACAGAGGCGCCCCAAAAACCAACATTTTGCTTCCGTGAAAAGTTTAGCTCACGATAACCACTAATGTCCGTGACTTCCGGGTGCAAAACACGGATTTCTCCGCTCAGTGCCTCAGACAAATGATCTGCCGGCGCGAATAA
>CAEFZY010044748.1:0-16353 GCA_903066815.1 Brachyrhaphis roseni
GGCCTCTGGTAGAGGACCCGAGCTAAGAGGAAGAAACACCACCCGCGGTGGGTGAGAAGGGAATTTTTTTTTTTTTTTTATATATATACATTGCTTTCATAATCGTTGATAATTTCTCCCCAACCCCTTTTTCATTTGTTTATCCTGGTTGACATGTTCTTCTGACATGTTGATAACAAGTGTGTCTGTTTTTTTTAAATAAACAGTTTCTGCATATCTGCTTCAAGGTGTAAAAAATTGTTCAATGTGATGTTTGTGTACTTTTATGGGTAATTTTTACTTAATTTTAGCACCTGTTTGAACTAGTTATATGAACTCACATGGCACTTATTTAGGTACTTCTTGGTTGTATTGTCTTTGATTATCTTTTGTTCTGTGTAAAAATCCCAGTTGATCATCAGCTTTTGAAATATTCACACCAGCTAGTTTACCACCAATAACCTTTTGAAGTCACTTAAATTTCCCAGCGACTTAATCAACTTAATTGTTCCCCATGCTAAAGCTGTTGTCCAAATAGAGAAGACAATCCTCCCCAACCTCACCTGCTCCTGCCAATCAGTCAGGGAATTAATGATCAATGTCAAACACTCTGAGCTTTTAGTGGACAATGTCTGGGTTGATGATGTTGAAGGCTGAGCTGAAGTCCATGAGCAGGATCCTAGTTTAACATCCCAGGGTAGTTGAAATATTGCAAGACGAAGTGTCGTTCAAAGCTAACTATATCATCTTCTGACCTTCTTGGTCAGTAAGCAAACTATAGGGGATCCAGCTGGGTACCTATGCTATTTTTCAGATGCTTCATAACCACAGATGTCATAGTGACAGGACACAGTCATATGTTTCTGGGAGTCCAAGATGATGGAGGAATGCTTGAAGCAGAAGGGAACCTCACACAGCTTCATAGACTTGTCAAAGAGCTGAGTAAAGATGGAGACCAGTTGGTCAACACAGGCTCACAGGAATGAGGGGGGAGTAACAGCCTTTTAAACCTGTGGTAGAGGCTGTTAGGGTCATCTACCAAACATGGATTCTGCTCAGCGTGAGGGAAAGGGCTCCAGGTGTTAGAAAATTTTCTTTTGAAACCATTCAAAACTAATGTTTTGAATGGTTTTTACTTTCTCACTATAGCTGCCCCAATCTTCTTGGTAAGTTTGTTGGCCTGCTCATACAAGGCTTGGTCGCCTCTGCTCTAAGCCTCTTCCTTCGTCTGACGCAGATTATTCAGATGTTAAGGGTAACTACGATTTATTGTTGTTGTATTGTGTGGAAGATCCGCATGTGTCCTCAGAAAAACTAGCCAAACATTTGCCTATGGTTATGATTTATAGTGCATCCACATTCTAAACTCAGAATCAACACTGGAAGCAGTGGGTTGTTTTTACAGCATCAGGAGAAATGACCAATATTTATTGGTTTATATAAATCCAAACCATACTGTAACATTCCCACAAAGCTAAGCATACCTCAAGCAAAATATATAAAGAAGATGTTAATGAAAAGAATTACAACTTCTCCATTCATCACACTACAGTTGAAAGGTTTGTTCAGTTTGTTCAGTTTGTTCTACTGCAATGTAGGGATGAGCATTTTATGTGCTGTAAATTTTAAACATCTGTTGATTTTATTTGATCCTGCTTGTTTATATCTGTATTTGAGTGAAATTAATTGCTGTGAGAAAACATTTAAGAAAGGATGAAATTTCTTTGTCAGACTGGTCTTGTTTACATTTCGCTAATTAACCTCAAGTTCAAGATCTGCAACCATGATTCAACTGTTTGATTTCATATGGTTTAATGTGGTGTGGTTAACTTCCTTAACTGACTTTTGTCTCAAAGCAACCAGAACCCGGACATATCTGAATACCGGTAGGTACATGGTGTTTGTGGTTTATGTGTGCAAGGACTCTTCATTGGTAACACATGCAAACACTGACTGTATGCAAACTTAAATCCTAACACACTCACACAAACACGCAGGGGTGCACTCACACAACTTCCCTTGAGGTCCTTTTGATTGACAGTGCCTGCCCCAACTAGGGATTATGGCGGAAAATTGTGGGGTGGAGCGGGTGGTGTGTAGGGGAGGGGTGACAGGGTTTAAGGCCAGGGTGAGGGAGAGTGAGAAAGAGGGTCGGGGATTAGGCCCACTGAGCTTCATTAACCTGAATGTTTACATAAGCTGATCTCTCGCAACGAGACCCTTTTTCTTCCCACAAGTGTTCCCTTCAAGAATATGCTGCCCCTTCCTGCATTTATTCAATACAAGTGAAGCAGCAGTTTGCGTCCTGCAAGTGAGACATTTTTTCCTGTCTACTGAAAATCTTTATATATCCAAAATCCTTAAATATTCAAAGGTTTTAATTAACATTCATTCATCCTCTAAGTCCTTCTGGTTTGGAATAAATTTTAAATGCAAAGGATAATAATTAAAGAGCAAATTGTTCCACTGATAGTTTTTTCTAAAAGAGATTCAAAAACATGCATTTTATGAAACTACTGCTTCTTTTTTTCAGAGGTTTGTTGAATGTAGTATTGATGTTATGCACATGGCATCCCTCTGAGAGGCATGGATTTGCCAAGTGACTTTTTATTGTTAGCTCTTCAAAAGAACGGTGCTCAGAAAAATATTTTTTTTTGTTTTTGCTTTTTTTTTTTTTTTAATCACAGTTTAACATTCTGGATTATAAAACCAATGTCATATCAGGCAAAGACAATCTGAGTGATTTTAATTATTTTTACTTAGTGAAATAAAAAAATATATCCAAAATTCCTGGGATCATGTGCAAAGCAATTATTCTCCAAGCCAAACAGATGACATGTTGAAGTTTATTCTTCTTGGTGGAATTTTCTTGGCCATATTAAAAAAGTTTCAAGTATGAATATCCTGTTTAAGGTCATGCCATGGCATCGCAGTTAGATTTAACCCCAAATTTTGACAATGAAAAACTTTGTTTTAACCCTGTGCAGGAGATCTTGCTGGTTTACCTCGGATATTTCTCCTTCTACTTAAAACGCATGCTTAGGATTAAGGTCACACAAAATCCAGAGAGATTCACTCTCAGCATATCACAGAAAGCAGAATTCATGATCCCAATAAGTATGGTCAATCCTGAGGCAGGAAACTAGCCCCAGATCACTAGTCTACCCTCATCTGTTGGTATAACGTTCTCTATCTGAAATGTTGTGTAAGATGTAAATGTATGAACACTTTTGCAAAAACAATCCATACTTATCTTGTTAGTCCACAGAATATTTTTCTGAAGGTTTTAGAGAACACAACATATTTTTTTGACAAAGACGAAATGGGACTTTGTGTTCTTTTTGGTCAGAAGTGATTTACAACGTGGAACTCTTCCACAAATACTATTTTTGCCCAGTCTCTTCATTATTTTTGAGGAATGAACACTGACCTTAACTGAGGCAAATGAGGCCAGCAGTGCTTTAGATCTCATTCTAGGCTCTTTTGTGACCTCCTGGATAAGTTGTCAATGTGCCCTTAAGTAATTTTGTTAGCCAACCACTTTTGAGAAGGTTGACCTCTGTTCCGTGTTTCCTCCATTTTTTTGAAACAATCCCCTGGGAAGTTAAGCCACACCATTTTTGCCAGGAGTGTCTTATACCTTCTTTTTGCACTGACTTTAATTGCTCAATACTTGGATGTGTGGCCGGGATATACTGAACGGCTTTGTTCACTTCCTCCACTGCCACTGCCAAAACTACAACACTATATTATATAGCGGTGATGTGACATTCACAAACAATCTGATTCTTTTGAATGGCTCTTTACCATGAGAGGTAGGACTTGAGTCTTGGTCAGTGAGAGATGTTCTTTGTGTTTCGCAACTTTTTTTGCTTAGAATTTTCTATTTGCTTTCATCATGTTGCCAGACATGTGTGGCTCTGTGTGCAACCTGGCTGCAACGCTGATGCAGGCTTCATCCAGTGAGAGGGAAGCTAAAGACGTCACGGTGTGCTCACTTTTTCTTGGTTTCTTCTGACTTTTTTCTTGCTCGTTGTTCCTGGATTAATGTTAATAAATGAATGTTGTTGAGTGTTAGTACACTGGCTTAATCGTTATAGCAGAGGATTTTTAAATTTTTTTGTTTGTTTGTTTCCACCAAAGCAACTCAAATATTTTTTTTTTTTATCTCGATTGTTTGTTACATTTTCATTTTATTTAGTTTCTCTCTTCCAAATAGAACAAAAATGTTATTAATGCCCACAACCCTTGCAGTAAAAAAAGAAAAAAAACTACACCTCTGATTCACATTTATATTTTAAAAAAAATTATATTTTAATAATATAGAAATCTATTCATAATGTATAATTATTCACGATTATAAATTATTTAGATATAATAATTAAGAATATTATTATAAATATTAGAATAATAAAATAATATTATTATTATAGATATTGTTATTACTATTATTATTATTATATACTGCAGTTTTTACTTAATGCAGATGACTCAACTTTTGTTTGTTTTTATAATAAAATATTTTTCAAAGAGCTTTTGAAAAGCTTTTTGAAAGGAACTCATCCTCAAGAGATTTGGCTCCTATCAAAAAGCCCGCCACTACTATGTATAGGTAGACTAAAATTCTAAACAGAAAATCAACATCAATCACCTACAACTGCTTCTTCAGTTTGCTGACTGACCCAGTTTGAATTCAATTGGAGAAATCTTGCTCAATGGGAAAAATCCAAGACAGCGCACCGAAGGGAGATGAGAATCGAACAGAATAGCTTAGGAAGGCAATGGCCAGGCTAGTTTCAATGCATTACAACATAATTTCATACTAAAACCCAAAGGAGTAAAGAGCAAGTATATTAGTGCCAATCATGAAGCAGACTTCAAACACATCAGCTTGTGCTTTCATTGCTTCTCTCCAAGGACCTATTTAAGGTTTCCAGAGCTGTGCCTAGGCTCCAAAGACAACACTAGAAGCTATTTGCTTCTCAGATTAAAGAGGCTGACTAAGATAGCCACCTGAGAGCAGTAGTAGTAGGACAAGCTCCAGAGGTTTCCCCCCAAAAGGGCAGTTAAGAGAACAGAACTGCCCATAATGTTTAGCATCTCCTGCATGAGGTTGTTTTCTCTCTTCACTGAGGTGGAAAAGTAAATTAGCGATCACTCTGTGTCTGGCTCTGGCCGTGACAAACTGAAAATGGTGCGTTGACAGGCCCAGGATTGCTTTCTTTCAAGAGCTGTAACTAAGGGGACATGGCTTGTGCCTAGATAAACACAAAGCAGTCCAGAACTCTTACTAAGACAAGCAGGTTGTGGCGTGTATTTCAAAAGTGCAACAACACTGAATCGGCTGGCAACTGAAAGTCTCTCTGCAAAACCCTCTTCTTTTTAGTGCCATGTGGGTCTGATTTTTCACCCTGAATGATTGTGAGTGCTGAGGAGGTTCACGTTGAGTCCACGCCTGTTTGACAAGATGCTGATTCTAGAGACAGAAAAAAACTGTTGAAGAAGGAAATGCTTTAGACGGAGAGAAAAAGACCAAGCCAACGAGAGCCAAATCATGTCTGCTTAGGACCAGCCGTCTATACAATCTTAAACAGGAAAGAGAATGTGGGGGAAAAGAAGGGGAACGAGATATTGGAGAGGGGTTCTGGGAGCAGAAGAGAGAAAAAAGATTTTAAAGGGGACATCTGGCTTTGATTATGAGGGGGCAGTATGGACAAGCTTGGCTTTACTGCTTGTTTTGACTGGGCTTTTCAGGGGAAGTTGATGTTGTTTGTTTTTGAATTGCAAGTGGCTTCTTAATTGATGACTATAAATAGGGAGACAACACCTGAGTAAAGAAAAGGCAATTTTGAAATTACATTTGTCTCTTCCTTGTAATAATTTTCTAGACATATATTTTTCCCCAAAAAAAATGTTAAAGATCAGTATGGCAGACTTACTGCTCAATGTTCTGACCATACAAATGAGGAGGAACTGGAATCCAAACATTCTTATCTGTCAATTCTTTGCTGACATATTGAGTGTGAGAGGAACCTCATGGCACAGCGTCCCGCACCACTGAGTATGAATAAACCATCAAGAACAGTGATTCAGGCCAAACCAAACTTAGCGCACAAGCAGAGCCAGACTTCTTCTACAGAAATGTCTTTCCCTAGAGTCAGTTGCCCATCAACCAAAGTTAATGGCTTAAATAAACATCATGCAATGATTCCTCTCGCCACTATTTTTAGTTGCTAGAGTTACATACATTTATAAAGCAGAAGATACTGCAGGTTAGAGAGAATAAAGATGTACAGCTAGGTTTGGGAGGCCGGTTTGGAGAGAAATTGGAGACCACCAAAAGGCTGCTGGTTTTCTACAGGACTATAATGTTGTGATGATGATTGGAAGCGATATCTGCTTCTGCTTCTATGTCAGACGTATAAATGTCAGGGGAGTTTGGGCCTAGGTTTCTGGCAAGAAAAAGACGGAAGTCAGGCAGGGACAAAAGAATAATTAAGACTGGCATAACTTCCTTCTGGATATTATCACAAAATATATTTATTTTGTAGTAAAATCCTACAGAATTATGTAGCACTCTAAAAGCAATTTTACCATCCTCTAGTGTGTGGGTAGGAAGGTAAAACTGAGTCCGTGTTCAGCCTTGTTGGAGACAGTTTACATATTTTTAAACTCATTAATTATTGCTCTCAGTGTAGATATGGACACGTTTATCTAGTAGATATTTTACTGCCATTTCTTAGCTCACAATCATCAGATATTTTCCTTACTTTAATCAATAGTCTCTTTTTTCCCTTATTTGTAAGAATGGCAAAGAGAAACAAGTCTAAATGTAAATGAAATGAATGGTCTATTACGTGTAGTTTACTACACCACATTCTTACTCTGACTTATATTGTATTCTTTTGAAATAACTGTACTCTTACGGAAAACATTTTCTTGAAACTCTACATGCCTCAGTTTGCTTCACTGAATGAAGAATAAGCATGCCTTAACCAAGCATGCTCAAGGCAGGTGCAGACACACACCCAGTTGGTTTATAGTAAAGTGAGACTTTTTCTATGTACACAAGCTTACTTGCTGAAACGCTTTTTGTATATCTTTTCTATTTGACATGAATCATATGGCATTTAAAATGCAAAATGATACACAGCACATAGGTATGACTCCCACTCCCGCATGTTGATTTGTAAAGGTTAGACTGATCCTGCATGCAATTGTTTTAAATGTTTTCCAGTTGCTGGCATTTGTTCGTGACACATGTAATGTGCCAGTTCAACTCTAAGAAGCTTACCGGAAATTGCCTCTGCCATCCTCCTCTGCGAAGAGAGAAGTGCCGAGCTTAACAAGATGACGGTTAATGTTAATTCAATATTTGGAAGCCTGACTAACTCAGACTGAACAACTTTGTTCACCTCGTCCGCTGCTATTGAACTGTAAGCGGACTACATTCTAAACCAGTGCAGAAAATCAGCATTATAATTCACAATTTCTTCTTCTATTCACTGATTGGTAGGATTTCCCTCCATAGAAATTCTACCTGAGGGAATTCAAATCAATGGGAGCATCGCTCCACTTGTGTTGGTGAAGGGCTCGGCTGGGGTTTCTTTCAGGGACGTGCCTTAAAATTGTGACTTGATATTCAAGAGGTTTCTGAAACGCCTCGTTCTGCAGACACCAAAAAACATTTAGCTATTGCCAAAACAGCTAGATGTTTTTTAGCACTGTTTTTAGAAGCAGTAAAGTTCCAAATGGAAGTACCTGTGCAAAAATACAGTTTTGCTTAATGGGTTCCCTTTAAGTTTTTTAGATCATAACTTTTACTGGATATTAAAAAAAATCCAGTATGTAAATCATTCATATCCCTGAATTACTTACATATTAGTTTTCCATCTATCTATTTGCACTGTGATCACTCTGTTGAATTAAACTGGCTTTGAGGTCATGAACTACTGACCACCACAGGTTAGAAGCAGCAGCAACACATTGTGTTTGAGAAGTACTGAAACATTATCCACAGGACGGGAAACCAGCCGGGAAGAGGAGAGCCAGAGTAACTGGAGGATGTTCTCTCTGCTTATCAAACAGAAACTCAAGAAGATGTGTTCCAAGGGTGAGGAGAAAGGTGTTAAAGACAATATCTGTATCCTGACACTTTCCCCTCACACTCAGGGCCTTCTATTACAGCTTTTTGTTAGTGTGCATAAAGCGCATACGAAATAGAAAATACATACCCAGTTAGTAAGGATCACAAAGTTAACATGAAGCCAGTAAAAACATTATATTCTCACAACATGTTTTAATAAACAGATGAAACAGGGGTTGTTTTTTTACAACAGTGTACTGTATTTTAATGTTTTATCAAACTAGAATGTGTTTAATTAAAATTACCACAATGATTTAATCATGTTTTTAAGATAAAACTTTTTGAAAAAAAAAAAAAAATACATATATATATACTTGTTCAATGTGTTGTTGAAGAAATGTCAATAATATTTTAAAAAACAAAATTCCAATGAATTCTACAACATAAACATATGGGCATTTAAACTAGCACTGAGCTGTGTATCTTCCTGCACTTGTAAGAAGATACACCACTGGATCATCCGCTAAGCTGGGCCGCCAATCAGAGATGAATAGGAAAGATGCGGTCCACTGGTGTGAAATTTAACAATGAGACATTAATTACATTACTCAAGGCTACCTTTAGCAGACACTCTGTCTACATAAAGCCGACTCACCGCCATATACTAATCTGTTGAAAAGGCAACAGCATGAACTAATTTCTGATTAGCTTAGCTAATAATTATTTCTCCACTTGGGGACACAGAAGGAGAGTTAAACTTTATGACCCTAATGGTTAGTTAATCCATAAATAAATATAGCAAATGATAAACGATACACCATGTTTTTAAATATGACAATTCATAGCAAGACAAAGAAACATAAGATATCAACTAGAAACCAGTCCACAAAATTCCTTTTGTTGTAACTTCTTTAGATAATAAAAATATACAATCAAAATAGGACCTTATATAAAATAGGTATTGAAAAGGAAAGAAACAGGGAAATAAAAAATAAAAAAAACCTAGAATCACATAGTCTTTCTTCCCATTTGCAGAAGTATTTCCTGGTGTGCAGGTGTTGGATTATATCTGTCGCTGCTGTGCAGGTGTTGGATGGTATCTGTCGCTGCTTTCAGTGTACCATGGCATATCAGGCTGTTCCCTGCCACGCTACGTTGCTCATCATTAAACAGATATATTTCAGTCATCTCCTGATTAAATATTTACCTTCATCAATGCTGATAGTGTCTCTCTTTTGGCATTGCTGCCTTGCTGTAGGAACGTTCTGAGTTCAAATCTTGGCCTGCTCTTTATGTAGAGTTTGCATTTTCTCCTCATCCATTCCTTGGTTCTTGCCACACTCTGGCTGCCTCTCACAGTCTAAATCCATAGCTTCTAGATTAAATGATTACTGTAGGCATAAGGTGACTTTAGGGGAAAATGTGCTTCCATGGTTGTGTGACCTGTACGGTCCACATTGCCCTGTGATTGACAGCAGACCTCTTCTCTCACTCAACAATTTTTGAAGTTTTTATCTTGTCCTTCAGATTTCACCCCATCTGCTGCTTCATATTGCTCCTGCACACCTGCCTTGGATCACCAGACATCTGTAAATGTATTTGCGGATCCATTTGCCTTCAGTCTGACTTTCTTAAAACTAAAAGAAAGTTCAGCTTTTTAGGAGAAAAGCATTAAATAAAGCATAACCAACTGATCCTACTGCAGCTTCATATGCCTTTCTTGTGATGGTACTTAATACAATTAAACATGCATGAGTATGTTCATGTTGTTTCTCTTTTCTTCTTATAATCAAAACACAATACTCTAGATAACTGTGCCTTTAGCGTATTGTGCTATTTTTTTTTTCTTTTTTGTTTAAATAGACAATCACAGAATACATAACCAACCAAGAAGTTGGGTTGATAAATGAATGATTGTTTAAATAGATCAATGTATACTGTCTTTTATGTTTTGATACATCTTGTTAGAGCCTTGTAAATGCAAAGGTTTTTGATGTACCGTAATAGGAGTAAGAAAGAGAAACGAAGAGGTTAAATACATTATAACCCTCTCAGGTTTTATAATTCTAGTCAGACTAATTTTTTGCTATGATTGCTTTTTGTTGATTAACATTTTTGTTAAAACATTTCAGATTTGTTGCTGATGAGCAGAGTGTTAAAGTGCTGATGCCTACAACCAGTATCCATACAGTCTAACATTGTAACCAAAGGTTAAGACAGATGTTATAGTTTAAAGATACATGTTGATTTTTTTTTTGTATAATTTAAGTAACCTGTGTTGTGACATTGAACAAGATGTGAATGTTTGTTTTCCAATTTTGTTGAGAAAAATTCATTTTAAAATGTACAGGTATAGATTTTAGAAATAATTCTAAATAAGTTGGCTACATTGAGAGGCATTCAGAGTGCATTATTATGTTATGAATGTGCACAATTTCTATGATTTTAATGGTGACATTTACCAGAGTCTTTAGTATGTTGCACAATATAAGCAATAAGCTACAGACAGTGAATATGAAATATTTATTAAGTCAGATCAAATTTACTATCAATTGGGTGAAAGGCTTGCAAGTGCTGAACTATATCTATGGGTTTCCTGGTTATATAAATGGTGCCTAACTAGTTCATGTTTAATACATTCAGGTAATTTTAACAATTCGATCAGAAATATATGAGTAGTTTCTGTCTGTTTATGTAGAGATTCAATAAACTTTAATTGTGGTTGCAACTTAAAATAAATACATTTAAAAAAAACAGCCCATTTTAGATATAATTTGTAATTTAACAGTCATTGACAAAGCTTTGACAGTTACATTTTCTTTTTTTCACTGTAGTTTTACTGCCATGTTGTTTTACTAGTTTTCGGAGGGTTTCGTTTATGCAGGAGACAAAATGTATAAACAGACAACCGTAGTTGAGACTTGTGCCTGTCTGTCATTATCTCATCAACCCATCAGTCATCTAGAAGCACAACCCTATGGGGAATATTTCCCAATAGGCATGCAGCTGAACCCTTAAATCAGCTTTAAATGGGCTGCTAAGTAACGAGCAGGTCAGAAAGGTGTGGGAAAATGAGCCAAAGAACTTTCTTATGCACTGAGAACTAAATGAAAATAGCAGAAGTTGATGCAAATAAACTTGATCATATTGTTTTATTTGTTTGTTTGTTTTTTAACTCAGATTGAACTGGAATCTATGCAGTTGACTTGAAAGTATTAAAGTCAGTTACATGTGCTGAATTGTCTAATTATTTCTGCATACAAACTGGATCAGTTTATCTAATTGATTGGCTTGAGACAACATTTGTAAATCAGCACTCTATAAATAAATGATACTGAATTGAACATAACTGAAATTAACAAATTTTTACAGACATATTTAACTGTCCACGTCCACTATTTTATTTTTATTTATATATTTTCTTTTTGCCGTCTTAGCCAGCATCCTTCGATAAGAAAGTCAAACAACATTTTTCAAAATTGAAAACATTATTTTCAGAAAGAAAACACTTAAAATAAATTTTCTCAAACTTTTTCATTGCTCCTTTTATTGTGCTTTCCAAGCTCACACTGACAGTTTTTCTGAAAGTCTTTAGCTACATACTGACTAGATTTTATGGCCAAGGACACACCCAGCCCAGTAGCCCAATGTCTTCAGCTCTTGCTGATAGCTCTTTCAACTCCACTCTGCAAATTTATTGACAGCTTTTAAAAATATTTACTGCCCTACTTCCTTTTCCCCTTGGGTTCTGAGCCTGTAATCTTCCTACCCATTCTCCAGATCATTTCTCTAAGCCGTTTCCACTCTCCGTTTTACTTTGCCCTCATCTGGTGCTTTCACTTTTTAAAACAAAAGATGCCTGCAGCATTTGCAAATGAGATAGACTTATAAAACTGAACAGAATAAAGGGAGACAGAGAGAGAGCGATGAAAAAATGGAGATTAGCTCCTTCCATACACTTCGTTTCCTTTTTAAAGTCAGAATTTACAACTGATTAGCCTCCACTGTAAAGACAGACCCCAGTTCGCAGGAGGAACGCTGCGAAACATTTATGCAAGGCCAGGCAAAAAGACCTTTATAAAAAACATGTGTTCCTCAAAGACCCTTCAGAGAGAAGTAAAACTTTTCAAATGGCTCTTTTTCAGCACATCGTTGAAGAAAGTTTGTTTCTTTGAAGTGGCAGCTTCTAACATTTAGAGGGAGAAAACATAAGTATTCACAAAAAACATATTTCAAATATCATTATTTTATAACTTTGAAAGAATACATAAATATTTTGAATGTGTTTTTCTTAACTTCACAAATATCACATGACAAACAGCTTGCAACAACCTGAATAAGTCAACTCTTCTCTAGTTTATAGACTTTTAATGATTAACATGAAACAGGCAACCCAAACTTCAGTAAAGTTTTTCCTAAATCAATTTACAAAAGAAGAACACACACATGCCAGTTTTACCACAAGAAATAACAGATGATCCTCTTGATCATCCTAAGCAGGTCTTGTGAGATAAAAATACACATGGCACAGTCTTTGAATTTTAAATCCAGATGGATTTAACTAATCCATCTCGATTAGATGGATTTATGTGACTAATAAACAATCCCATGGTGATGGTGAATTTTGTTGAATATTTTATCTTGCCAGGTGCAGTTTGTGTTCAGCATTTTGTATGAAAATCTCTGAAATACATCCACCGCCCTTACATATGAGGGTATGTTTTTCTAATACCTCAAATAAATCAATCAAATGTACAATAAAATGACAGCAGAATTGTGAATACAGTTTAAAAAATAACTTATTTCAAGATGAATAAATTCAGTCATTTCAGATTGTAGGCACTAGCATTTTGTTAAAGTGATTTTAGCTGAAAAATGTACGACATTAAACAGAATAAAATGCTGAAAAGGCCATTTCGTTGTGTGTTTTGCCTGCAAGGTAACTAACATTTTCAGTGAAACAAATTCTAATTATTAGTCAAAATGGAAACCATCTGGAGGATGAAAGAAAATTATACAAACTTAAAATTAAATGTGATCCATTCACTAAAATTTTAGATCTGTGACTTATGACAACATTCTTATGTTTAACAAATAAAATGGATTTTATTTAGTTTTGTTTTTTTCTGGGAATTTAATAGCCATTTATTGTATGTGTGTGTGTGTGGGGGGGTGTGCATGTGTGTGTGGGTTTACATTTCTTTACTACAAAGTCAAAATAATGAGTATTGTTTGCAGCTTGGTAAGAGTGGCAGACATTGTTTGTAAGGCCTCCTTTCCAATGCCTTAGACTTAATCTCCCTACATATATTATCTATCAGAGTCACATCATGACTTTGACTGGGCCATTTCAAAATGTTAATATTTGTTTCCATTCAGAAGACATATGTTAGAAAAGCAAAATTATAATAAAAAATATACTTTAAACCCATATAACACCAACATATTAAGTTGCATAAGTTTAAATGGTACAAATCACCAGGCACTGAAAAAATTGGGAAAAGTGTCCCCCATCTAAAAAGGGATGCCATCTATAGATGCCAAAGAAGGAAGGGATGTCTTCTAGGGGTGGGGCTAACCCTTGGCAATATGATTGAGACTAATATTGACTAATATTTATTTTTAATTTTAAAAATAAATTCCTATGTTCTCTCAAAATTCCAAAGTAGTTTTTTGTCTGACCCTTTGTGGATCTGATTTTGGACCTTTAAATTACTCCAATTTCTTCACTTCACTGTAATTTCGGCATATTTGGATGAAAGAATGTGAATAAGAGCATAAAGCTGTGAAAGTGTGAGCCAAGAATAACATGCTTGAAAGAAGTGAGAGAAATTTATTGTTGTTAAAAACATATATAGAGGTAACAGCTGGAGTGGACTTGCAGAGCCAAAGCTACCGTTGCAGCCAGGCCTCAGCTGCTACGTGTGCTCAGTCTTCCCCACATGCCCACAGAGTACACAAGGCAGCCACAGGTATGTCCCCATCACCCCAGGCCACAGCAGTCGCAGCCAGGAGGCTGTCAGATCCTTTTGGGTACCCCGTCAAAGCTAATGGATTGTGACTGTGTGGTGCCAGAGCAAAGGCAATTCTTCCATTCATATACTTGCTGCTGATGTACGCAGACTTTCCTTACCCACTCCCAGCAACCAAAGAGGTACTCTGGACCACGTGTGTGTGAGTCTTTTCTGTTTGTACAGACTGTAATTCTCAGCATTTCAGCTGAGTGCGAGTGTATGGATTCATTTATCTGTTGGAGGGTTTTTGTCTGCGGGTGTTCAGATAGTTTTGCCTCAGTGGAAAACATAATCACTCAGCTGGTTGGCTGATGACTAAAACCTATCCAGGTAGACTATGTGTGTGCGTTTGTTGCTGATGTATGGGACTGTGTCTCAGTTCAGCTGGCCACATAAGGTCCCAATGCCTCCAGAAATCTGTGGTAAATAAAACGATGAGTTGTGCACTTTAGTGCACAACTCATACAGTAGGATGGGGTTACAAGAGAAAATAACCTGCAATCATTTGCTGGAACAGACTTGGCAACATTGGGATAATTACCTTCTCTATTCAGCACAGTACCTTGTAGAAATGTTGAACCCCTTCAGTTCTAAGCAGTGTTAAAAGGGGGTTACAACTTTTTTTCAGCCTTATGTCATGTTATAATGTTTTTCCCTAATGTAAAGCATACCTGGAGTGTTGCTTTGATTCTTTCTTGAATGTATGAGAAATCATTAAATTTCCCATAGGAAAAGTGGGGGCCTAAACTTTTGCTCTCACAAAGCACCGCCTATTTCAACAAAACTCCTCCTTGAAGCTGCAGTCTCCAGCCGAGGTTCCTCCTCACAGAGCATCCCTCCCCCGCCTCTGCCCCTCTCAGCAGACACCTGGGGAAAATGTGCATCTAGTGAGCCTCTCATATGAACTACTTCTCAATCCAACATGGACTGTTGTTAACAGCATAATGAGAAGTATTGTTGTGATAAGGCACTGAAGGCATAGTGTCAGAAAGAGCAATAGATTCTTAAAGAGACAATATCAAGGCATCAAACTGATAAACATAATTTTTGTAACAACTGAAGGTAACATAGTTAATTGTGCAATAGAATGGCACTATGCGTCTGGAATACATGATACGACCACTTTAAAAAGAGATTTCCAAAGCTTTGGACGTTGTTTTGTAACTCAATGCTTCTTTACACATCTACACAACTTCATCTCTGACCTGTCTGATGTCTATTATTGCTACCTCATTATGTGGTTTAGGTAAAGGAAATTGATAACGTTATATTTTGAAAACTACAATTTGTGTTTTAAGCGGCCCTATAGCCCTATAATAAGAAGGTACAGTGTTTGAATACTGCCTTCGGAGTTTTCATGTTTGTGTTGTTCTAACTTAAAATATTCAATTAAAAATGTCGATTTTGTGAATATATGGTGACAAAATAGGAATAGATTGAGGGACTGAGGTGAAGCATGCAACCCGTACCTCAGCCTTAGTTCTCTATTTGAGCCCTAACCCAGTGATCTTTGACGCATGTGTTCCCCCTCTCTTACAATCTGCTTGTTTGTCTCAATACTGTCAAATAAAGGTCACAAGAGCAAAAAAGAAAAAAACAATCCTTAAAGAAAAAGCCTGACTCACATATGTTTGCACTGTAGTGTACTTAAAGTTGAGCAATGCAAGCAAAACTTGATTAGTGACCTATCTGTGATGTTTCAAAACTTAGTCTGGAACAGTCTAACAAAAATTATCTCTCTAATTTAGAGTTTAAATTGGATCATATAAGAATTACAAATAAAAACAAACCCTCTGCCTTGTTTTCTTTTTTAGAATCTATTGTCAGAATACAGAGAGAAATTTACAAAATAATTACCTAGACATCAGCTCCAATGTGAGGTTAAGAATAAAGGCTGGGCATAGAGCTAGAGGATGTAGAAACTTTAGTTTTAGGCATTGTTTCCAGTTGACATGAATTCAGCTATGTGAGTTTCAACATAAACAGTTGTGGCTGACGGCTGTGTGTGGTAACTCTTGTCATTCTTCATGTTTTTGGTGATAGAGTTCTTTCCAGGGTTTGGGATTTCTCAGTATGTTATTTAAACTTTTACGTATTTTCCGAGCTATAAGGCGCACCTAAAAGCCTTAAATTTTCTCAAAAGCCAGCAGTGCGCCTTATAATCTGGTGCGCCTTATATGTGGACCACTTTATTAAAGTGTTTTAAATGTAGTAATTTATTTCAGCCACTGGGTGGCTTCCCGTTCATATTTGCTACATCTCGTTCATGGATCT
>CAEFZY010044754.1:0-26903 GCA_903066815.1 Brachyrhaphis roseni
TCTTCATCATCCCTTTTGTTTTACATTTTGCCACATTAAAACCACAAACTTCAGTTTGGTATTTCTTACCACCATCAATCTGAATAGTTTGGTGGGCATTTTTAAAAAAAATTATTATTCAGCCCTTCGAGTTTATGGTTGTAATATAAAACAATTTGAAAAGCTTTACAGGGTGTGCAAACTTTTGCAAGTGTATGCTGCCATACAAAAAAAAAAAAGACAAAAAGGTAACATTAACTTGAGAGAAATCAACAAAGCTCACATTTGTCATTAATCCTCAGTTTTGATCTGTACAGTAAGTCAACATTTTGCTACAGAACAGAACAGAATATTATCTTAATTGTCCCACAGTGGAAAAAGTTTATATATATGTTTGTATATTTTCTTGGTATTTCCTTATTTTGGAATGTGAAACCAAACCAAACAACAAACCTGGGAAGGTTGGATGAGGAACACAGAAGTTCCTTGATGTCACACGGACTACAGTGCCGACTGAAAACTACCTGAAATGTCGTAATTCAACAAAGTCAGATCCAGAGAGTGTATGACAAACGATTTGCATTAAAAGCGTTTATGTTACACAAATTCATAACATTGAGGTCATACAATTTATTGTGTTTTATAAATATCTAAAAAACAACTAAGAAAGTGAAATGAGTATTGGAATAAGCTAAAGGCAACATTGCTGTGTGGGAACACTTTGACAGAAAACAACAGCTGGAGTGTGAAATTTCCCGGAGCCCTTAAAGATGTCACATGCAAACAAATCAGTCTAGTTTACAAGAGTAAGTCAGCACTTGCAGGCTGTGTAATTGAAGGAATGAACAAAGATTTACAGCAAAGAGCCAGAAAACTGTAGTTTTCATGGGAGCCGGGGCATTAGCCCCAGCTGTAAGGCAGAAAAACAAAAACACATCGCTGTCCAGATCATGGGCTTGAAGCTCCTGTGGAGACATGTGTCATAGCCAGACCTCCTCTTAAAAAGCGTTTTACATCACTAGATGAGGAGCGCTTCTGCTTGCACTTGTTATTATTTTGAACTATGATATGTCAAACCTGAGCCAGAAACCGTATGTTGTAGCTGCTTATAGAAGGCTGAATTGGATTTTTTTAAACATTATTCAAGATTTATGTCAAAAACAATTAACATTTAGAGCACTATGTTTTTAAAAAATGTTTTCTGGAGTCTTACGGATGCAGGAAGAGACGTGTGTATTGTTGGCAGCACCTTTAAGGCTCACTGACATCCTCCAGTGTCTAATTTTAGATCCTCGTTCTGGTTCTTGATCCTCTGGGATACTGTAATTGCTTTTGAACAGGCAACTTATGGTTTAAGTTTTTGTTTATCATAGTTTGCTTTTATGCTTATTTTGATGTAAACTCCCTTTCCAGAAAGATTGGTAATCTTTATTTCATGTTATTGAGAATTAACTCATTTGATTTGAAATAACTGAGCTGCAATTTGCCAACAAACTCAAAGATAGGACAAAGATGAAAGAAAAAACCCAAACAGTAATATTTGGGAAATAAATCAAGAACTCTGTTGTTTAATTTTTATTGTTTGTGTCAAAGTTATATTGCTTATGTTAGCTAGTTCTAATAAATAAAAAAAGATTCCTCGACACGTAACAGGTCAAATATATAATGACATTTCAAACCTACATAAAAAAACTATATAATAGACATATTTTCAAAAGTATCTTTTTTGTTGTTTATTCTTATTGATTTTGTTTGCATTTGTTCTTGTTATTACATTTGCTGTTCAAGCTCTTTGCCTCTCTCTCTGGTGCTCATTGTCTCTTTGCAGGCATAACAAAATAATAAATCCATAAATAAGCTTGTGAACCGCAAAGGGTTTGAGTAACAAAGCTTTAATCTTTTCAGTAGTGAAATGATGCTGTTCCTGATGGTGACAATAACCTTTAATGCTCTTTAATGTGTTTTTTTTTCTATGCTCCCTGACAATTTCATTCACACAATAATCCAGTCTGTGCATATTTAAGTGTAGATCCATTTGATATTTAGCACTTATCAAGTCCAATACTTCAAACTCTTCATTTGAACATGTACAATTAGTCTTACCTTCTGCACCTTCCCATCAACATCAAGGTAAATGTTTCTGGGGGGGAAGGATGAGGAACTGGACCCCATGGCGCTTTTTTTGTCTCCTCTGCGAAACACCTGAAGAGGTTTCGCTTTGGAGACCCAATTAACAACCCTGAAGAGTCAAAATCTTTGTTCTGCTTCTCAGGATCTGCTGGAAATAGGTTGATGTTTTGCACAGGTAATTAGCTATTCAAGCAATAAATACAACTATGACAAAAAAAAATCAAACAATAACAACAAACACTATGTCAAGAACTTAACACTTAAGTCGTATTTGTAACAACTCGAGAACTTTCAATGAGACAATGGATGTAATAAATCGATAAAACAAAAGTAATAGATACAACGCTGAAAAAAATCAGTGCATGTACTGAACTCACGGTGTCAGTGATCCTCCTTCTCCCCCGTGGAGACTGGAAACAAAGTCCCAGGTGCAGAAGATCCGGCTTACTCACGTCTCACATGACAGCGCGTTTAGACACAAACAACCGCATGCCCACTGACATACAGTACAGAGGAGAGGGAGGCTGTGAGTGATGAGGCTGGTGACGCCGGACATGTGAAAGAGAGAATATAAGTAGCACTTGTTGCCATGGGACTGTTACCATGGAGAATAAAGAGACAATCATCAGGTCTGAAAGAGTAAGAGGTTTTTACCTGGTTTCAGACAAGGCCAAAGATGTTTAACTATGTTTGGAAATGATTTAGCTTTAGCCAGTTCTTCATTGCATAATACCTCAAACTTGATCAAGTTTTATGAAAAGTGCATTTGAAAAGAAAAACATCAACCCCAGCCAGCATGGGGGTATTACCAAACAGGCTTCAGTTTGGTAATAAAACCTGTTCTGCTGAGTTGAACTGTCAATTGGTTTTTTGGGAATAAAAAAAAAAATTCAGCAAGTTAAATAACATCAAAATGGTATGACAGTGTTGTTAAGACAAGAGACAAAAGATAGCTATGGCTATCAAATCAAAGTCTGCGTCCATTCAAATCAGTTTGTCTGTCATACAGCTTTTGGTGAGTTATAAAAAAAGGAATTATTTGCTTTTGCATTGTGATGAAAATTCTAATATTGCTGATGATAAAAAATAGAGAAAATTCAAAATATCTTTATGCTGCAAGTAAGGTTCCATCAGCATGGGAGAAGTCATTTTGGGGAAACAAAATGTGCTATTATAGTGTGGATTACAAAGTAAAAAAAAAAAAAAAAAGGAAAATATATTGTCAGTTAAATAATTTTGCTCCATTCCCTTTTACCATGATTTGAATAAAGTTATAAACATATTTAAAAAAAGTAAAGATTTTAAAATAAAATGGTCTTTCTGCAGGGAATTTCAGGTTGACCGACTGGTGTTAACAAGGACATCTGCAGCGGGGCTCAAACAGGCGGCAGGAGGTGATTAATTGGAACTGGAGAGCGCAGATCACCTCCTGTCATCTCAGAGGACACCTTCTCTCCACACACCTGCAGACCCACAAACACACATCCTCTTTGTACTCTGAAGGGATTCATTTCCCCCAGAGTCTAATTACACCCCTTCCCAGCTCTCCTGCCACACCAGGAGGAAAGGTGGAACATGACAGGACAGACCGTGTGACCAGCGTTCAGTAAGTGAAATCACCAGAGATTAATGAAACTTTCCAAAGCACAACAATACTAACCCACTTCCACTATCTGACGACGTTTCACGTTGCACAAGGGATTATGCACCACTTTTCTGCGTTTTTTTTCTTTCTTTGCTGTCATGTGAGGACACCGTGCTGCATGTGTATTCATGAGTGCGAGCACCAGTGAACAAATGGTGCATCCATTAATACAAAGACAGCAATGAGCAGATCAAACCGAGCGGATCTGATGAGGTTATGCAACCACGGGACTCACACCTTCAGTGAGGGAAGATCCATTTTGGGATAAAAGCAATCGATAACATCGGGAGGATTTCCATAACAAAACATGTGCAGCTGGACTTCTGAGGAGAACACATTATCCTGATTATACTAATAGATCGGACCTGTTTAACTGCATGAATTTTTACACATCTAGTTCACATGTAAATACACCTCATTTCATTTATTTTTTTTTGGCCTGTTTTTACATTTTATGCTTTTTCAATGTTTCTTCAGATACTTGGCAACATAACAAAGGGGCGAATAAATCATACAGTTGCTTAACTGTTCCTCTTACGCATGGATAGAGCTGTCATGTTGGGGCAACACCTGACAAAACTCTAGAATGAAAAATGAAGAAACTAAAGACAGAAGAAAGAACATATGTGACAAGACCTTTAAGGAAATTCTAATGAACTGAGTTTGGCAAGACCTGTTGAGCAATAATATAGTAACAAATATGAACGAAACCCAAAATTCAAACACCCAAAGATCTCTACCTCAACAGACATATTTTCGTAGTGTAAGACTTGTAGTTTTCCAGAAAACAGATTCTTCCACTTGAGCTTTGGTTCTTGCAGCTCCTGGAGTTACAGGCCTCTTAGAAGACTGCTCTCCTTTATGCTAGGTGGATGAAAAAAATCCTGGTAGGCTTTATTCCTGGTCTCTGTCCTTAATCTTCATCATGCTGTTGGTTTCCTAATGCTCTCTTACAAACTTTTGAAGCTCTTATTGAAGAGGTGCATATGTGAGATTCAATTACACCCACTGTGAAGCATTTAGCGATTGGTTCAGGAGACTTGAATACAACGTTAGATTTTTATATGACATTTGAAGCATGTGTCATTTTACTTCTACATTACAATTAGTGCTTCGTATTAGCCTGTCCATTATCTATACTCGCTAGTCCTTTGAAAGGTTGTGCAGGAGCAGGTGCCTGTCTCAAGAGGGGGAATGTGGAATAGTTAAAGGAGTATGAAAGCTTTTGCATGGCACTGTTATTTTTTACACCAATCAAGGGGCTTGCTGTGTGGGTTTTGCATCTCACTGCCCAATTCAACACAAACAAGCAAGTGTTGTGAGCCTTGAAAAAATAAGTTATCTGTCACTTACACCTCAGAGTTGCACTGAGTCACTAGGAGTCAGCATGAAACAACACTTTGTTCAACTACATGACCTGCTTGGGGAAATTATGGTAAATCATCTTGCTATTGAGCTTTTAATAGCACAGTTGGTAAATAATTGTTTAATAATACTGAAGTTGGTATCTCCTTTCCAGTTCAAAATCACATTTACTCAACTTCATCTCATTTGTTATACACTGAATAGAGAATCTTTAAAATGCAACCTGAGATTTATGAAACCTGTACTACTTCATATTGAGACAGATGTGAAATGTAGTGTGTAAATTGGTCACGCCTAGAGTCATTTTTTTTTCACAAATGAAAGCAGATGCTTTAAAACATCTGCATGTTGTTTGGATGGATCACTTTGAAAGCACCAAATATCAAAAACGTCAAAATTAGCTCCACAATTCTGGAGCCCTCTAGTGAGTTTTTCTATGAAACATAAGAAGAGTGTTATTTGCTGTGTATATTTGTTTTACATGTATTTGAACTGGATTTCAAGCCTTTGGAGGCAAGTCAGCAAATTTGCTTTTCTTGCTAGTGACTCTTTTGAGGTGCAACTGGGTTGTTTATTCAGGGCAGGAAAAATCTGCTGGTGTTACTGCTCACTGCTGCTCGACAGGGACTCACATGCACAAACATGCACGCAACAGGACCCGGGGGCAACAGTGCTAAAGACAAAAGCTCAATTTACAACAGGGTTGGTATACAGAACTCCCTCTTAACACAGCTTATACAGACAGAGCTGCGAGGAATTGTTCTCTTGGGGATTTCTACTGTTTTGTCTTTTTTGGTCACATTTATTATTTCTGGTCATCAAACTAAAGTTTAAATCGTAGTGTAAATACAAAATAGTGCTATCAAATTATTATAATTTTTGTGGGAAAAAAAAACGTACTTTTGATAATAAAAAAAAAGACAAAATCGAAAGCTTAAAAGATAACACTGTCACTACAACAAATCATGTCTCAATCTGAATAAACTTGAAAATCAAAGTCATTGACATCTATTAGGCATAAATTGCTCAGAGTTTATGTGTCTAGTTGTGCTTCTCTCCTAGATAAAGCCACTAAAGGAGCTACTTGTGCCATTAACTCTTTACTTTTTCTTTAATTAAACAAGTTTTGTGGAGTTCACTTATTCTTTCCTTTGTGTTTAATTTCTGTTTTACTTCTCATGTACTTTCCTCTGTGCACTGCATTTATTTGCTTGTTATTCAAGTTTTTTCTCATTAAGATTTGTATATCTTACTATGTCAAACTCAGTGTCCTCTGTATTATCTGTGTTAATTATTCTCTTAGAGACTTATCTCCACCACCGTTTGTTTTTGCATTTAGGACATCCATATCACAAGTCATAAAATTTTCGTATATAAATTACATTTAGAGAACAAAAATATTTAATTCACTGAAAAACATAAAGACAGATAAAACCTGCTCAAAATGTCATTTGTTATACCTTTTGGATCAAATGTAAAGGTTGATAAAAAGCAGACAATCCTGTAAGAGTTACTTTTTATGCAGTGCTGCCCAATCAGTTGAAATGTTTTGATGACACCTAGTGGACTGAAGAAGTATTACAACAACATTACAAACCAGCCGAATCACTTTAAACTTTCTCAGGATAACAAAAGAAGGCAAACCGAAGTTTAAGATGTTTTTAACAAACATGCCATTGTGTCATATGTTTGGTTATTTGAAATAAACTAGAGAAAATAAAGCAGGAGATTTAATAAAGTACTTATGTACTTTATTGTCACAAAGTACATAAGAAGATACAACATATAACAATATTCTTTTTATCTTTATGTTATAAAGTGACCTAATGTGGAGGAAAAAAGTAGAACGTGTGTTTAATGTCTTGAAAGAAAAATAAACAACACAAAGAGCAAATAATTAAAAAAACATCAAACTATTGACTTATATACGTTTTTGACTTATGTGGATGCCACATTTCGGGTGGCACGTTTAATGGCACCCTATTTTGTTCTCCAGATTTTACGCAGATTTTTTTTTTAAATTGACCTTTGATATGAGTATACTTATTCAGTGCTAGAAAATATCTTAAGAAGCAATTGTTAACAAAATCACCAGTGCCAACTCAAACAACTGTCCTAAATGTCCTAAGAGACATTTTTTTTATTTATACTTGGAGAATCTTGAAGAAAGAAATAGTAGAAAAACACCCCCACTGTTATGTATGGTGGAGGATCTGTGATGGTGTGGGACTGTTTTTCTTCCAGAGCTCCTGGGAACTTTACTAGGGTGAATGGCATCACATTTAACATAGAGAAAAATATTAAATGAAAATCTGGAGAACTTAAAATCTACGAGGTGAAAAAGACAGTTCAGGATTCTGGGTATTGTGCAAAAAGGATGAGCTAAATATCCCTCTTTATGTTTGCTCTGATCTAATCACATGCTGTTAGACGAGACCAACAGCAGAGATGCCTGATAAATATGTTTGATTGAAACAATTGTTTTGCAACATGGGATTTATTTTCCTGACTGAATAATTACACTCAGATTTATCATTTGGCTCAACTAAGCTGCTTAATGTGAGACGAAAATGCAGCAATAAAATTCAAATTCAGTGTAAGGCTTTTTATGGATGCCAATAAATATGGCTGGGACTTTAGTTTTGTATTTTATTATATTTCTTCTAAATTAAAAACTCACAATATTAAAACAAAAAGATCTGCATATACCAGAACACTGAACCGTATTTAAGAGAGAATCTTAAAAATTTTTGTGCATAGCCATAAAGAAGTGCATCATAAATACCGACACGAGGAAAAAAAAAAAAAGAAGTGAACCCATTTGTTAACCTAGAACGTGGAACCCAAACTAAACATGCATTTCACATATCTCAGGGTGAAAACTATTTTCCATACTGCTGTCAGTGCTGTGAGGAGTTGAGAGTCTGATCGCTGGGGTCTGTGGACTCTGCCTCCACAGGCAGGTGGCTGACTGGGATGCCCACTGCAGGACGGACCCTCCTCACCGGGCTGAAACTGCGGGGGGACGATCCCGGAGAGTTCACCGGGGAGCGAGCCGGAGAGCAGACAGGACGTAGCAGGGGAGCGGGGAGGGGCTGAGGGAGAGGCTGTGCCAGCGGAGACGGGCTGCGGGGGTACCGGCGGGGCGTGGACCAGATCGGTCGCTCAGTTCTGTTGGTGGTCGGGGGGAGGACTGGAACGTAGGTGGCAGGGATATTCATTTCTGACTGGACAGCAGTGTTGCCAGAGGATTCTTCCAGATGCTCCAGAGTCTCCTGAAATAATAAAAGAAAAAAAACATACACGTGATAAACGTGTTTAACTAAATTGTTTTGGGTTGAAATTTAAATCTTTTGCCTATTCTATTCTGTTCTATTCTATTCTATTTAACAGTAAGGGACTGAATACAACCACAAAATAAAATTTTCAGATTGTTATAAAAAAATAAAAACTATCAGTCTTTTGCCTTCTTAACATTTTGTCACTTTGTGTTTGTTCATCCCGTAAAATCCCAATGTGGTCTAGTGTGAATTTTTTTTTAAATAGTTCAAATAGTTCAGATTAAAACTTTTACTAAACAAATTTAGTCCTAATTTTCTTCTTATGTGAAGTCTGATTCTATTGCTGTTTTCCCAAAGAATATCTGAACAATCTGACAATTAAAATTCTTTATGTAACTCTTCTTTTAAGTCAAACGTTACAGAAGAAACTTGCACATCTCTTAAAAAACAATGAGTAGAAATATGCAGCGCTTTATGGGTTATACATTATAAAAGTACATTTTTAACTCAACAGGATGCTACCACTGTGCTTGTGGGCATGCTTAGATTTAGCTTTACGCTTTTAGTCAGGTTCAGTCTAAAAGAGACAACATGAATATGTAGCAATCCTAAATAGAGGTCTTGTAAATAAATGAGTGACTTACATCTTCGTTGAGAACATAAAGAGGCATGGGACTCCTTCGGCCAAGCGTAGTTGGCTTTGGCACCACATCAACTGCAAAAGACAATCCTATTACATGATTTAGGCATAATCAAGAAATGGTGTTATTTGGTATTTTAGTAGTTCTGGTCATTTCTGCCTTCACTCTTGCAGTTCCACTTTGTCTCTGTTCCTTGTATAAGTAAATCGTAACCATTCATAGTAGCAAGATTTATATTTTGAATTCTGTTGAAAATTCTGTCTGTCTGGGTAAAAATCGGTTTTAGGAGGACAAGACTTTACAAACACTGGAGATTAGATACTGGTCACAAATGTTTGATTGACACTCTTCTCATTTTAGATATGGTATTTATTTCCTGAATTTATTTACCAGAATACAAAATACTTATTCAGTTTTAAGATATGTATGAACAGAGCAGAATATACCACCAAAAACACATATACACATTTGGGTATTTACTGTGCAAGCCAATTTAAGAATAACTGGGCTTAACTACGCCCACTAGATGGCAGCAGAGTACTTCCACTAAGACCTTTCTTATCTATTAAATACGCACCAACAGTAATTAGTGGTATACATACACCACACTGTGTTGTTAAAAGAGGACTCACTGCTGAATACTAATATAGACTATAGTCTACAAGGAGTTGGGATAACACTGACTGGTTAGGGATGCTTGGATCAAACCTATTCCCAAATCCAGAATAACATGATTTAAAGCTTCCTTACAGCTTAAAAAGGATAAAGTGAAACTGTTTCTCACCATCATGGCCATTTTCACTTTGCTCCATGTAGATAGGAGCTCTTTGGGGAACAGGTCGATGCTTCTTTCTGCAACAAACACCAAAGAAACATCCACTGATGCTAAAAAAAATAACTTAAACTTTCTGATAAACTCAGACACAGCAAATATCATGGCTTTTTTTTCCACTTCACAGCTAAGCTACTTGAAATTCTTGTCACATTATTGTTTGCTTTATCAAAGCCTCTCAGAGTAGAAGGAAAAACAGGCTGAGAGGAAAAGTGTTGGAAAAGAAGGGGGGTGAGATAAAAGAACAGCTCCTACTTGGAAGGTTTCCAGCAAGCACACACTGTCACCAGGGTGATTAGGAGGAATATGCCCCCGGTGGACAGGATGATGTATAGCGAGCTCCGTCCTAAACCAGAGTGGTAGACAGAAAAAAATAAAAAAAAACATAGAAAGAGAGGCATTAATAAAAGTGTAATTAACGTTCTGCCTTTTAAACATGCTGTAGCTGCTGTAATTAAATCTGAAACCTTTCTGGTCAGTTCTTTTGTTGCAATTCTTTTTGTCTTACTGCGGCTCCGCTGGCATGACTTGGATGCGGTGGACAAAGGGGGAGTCACTCTGAGATTTTGTGTGGTGCTGCTATGCATGCAGAGGAAGTGTGGAGCATGTCGGAGGGCCTGCAGCAATCTGCTCATGCATCACATAACAGTACGGCAATAATGAAGTCAGAATTACTGAGGCTCACTGAGGCAAAGCGCTCTCCCCACCTGCCTCCTTTTCCATCTCCCTCCTCACAAATAACTCTTCATTCATTGGATTAGACGCCCCCCCGCCCATCTCTCCCAGCCTGGTTTGCAGTTCTGCCCTGGCGCCCCATAACAGCCGCTCTGAGGCATCGCTCTTACGAACACAGCCGGGATTTGCACTTGTTGTCAACAACATTGTTAGGGAGGCCGGCATGCCTGTGTACTGGCTGCCGTGAGCTGATAATTGCTTTGATGGGCCCCTGAAAATGAACGGTTTGTGAACAAAGTACTGAAAGTCCTGAGACACACTTCATTTTTGTATGGTTTGCTTCTGTAAAGTAAGGTGGTCTTGAGTCTTTCTTTCTGCTTTCTGTATGTCTTATAAAGACTTTCCTTAAACTTCTGCTGCTTTTCCGAAGCAGTCATCTATGTTTTTATTTTTAATTCAGAGATGATAAAAGGCTTCCAAACTCATGGGATGTTCTACTTACCTAAAAATGTGCAACTCTGCAAACCTTTGCTTAAGTTGATTTTAAAATATGAAGTCTAAATATCAATATGTTTTTTTTTTTTAGCTCAAAATCATTCCTAAGTTGTGATCATCCACAAGTGCTTGTGGTTTTAGCTAGAAGTTAATGAGCCAACAATTAGAAAACGTCCTTAAAGTAAACATTCATTTATTTCTACAGCCAGTTTGCAACAAAATCTCATGAAAGCTCACAGTCATGCAGAACTTGTTCTATTTGCTTTAAAATATAACTTTTGTTATATAGCTGTTGGTATAAACCCCTTCAAATTGCGTGATTAATATACTCTTCATAAAAATAAAATAAAAAAACACACAAAAGCTGTCGCCTGTCTTCCGGTCATTTATGCATCTGGAAATTTCCATTTAACTGAACCAGGGAGAGTCAAACATTGATTCTGATCAATTTTGTTGTTTGTAAATATAATGCCCAACCAGCAATTAAACTCTCCTGAGAAATATTAAAATTTGTTAGTATGAACAACATTGACAGTGTTAAGCTTAAAATGTTTTGAAAACATAGACTTATTATCTCTGATATGTGAATGGGCAGATTTACATTTATAGGAACATGTAGGGATTTGAGGGATTTCAGCACAAATATCATCAAGTAGCAATGCTAGTTTCCAAAAGCATATTTTTCATTCATGTAACATTTCCATTTCTTAGTATTTGCTCATGTCTTCTGTCTCACATTTATTCACTCTAATTTTTTTTATGTTGTCAAAATTGGACACAAAGACTGTAAACCAGTCACAAGTCAGAGGAAAACTTTAAAATAAGTTGAAAAAGCCTGTTAAAAAAAACTTTTGATCAAGACCAATATAAGAAATTAAAACAAATTGTATATAAATCAATATTCAGTGTTCAATGCAACTGTTCAAAGGTTCTGTACTTAACCACAATATTTAAGATATTGCCACCTTAATTTTTTTAGAGCTGAAAAAACGTTTTGAGGCAAGACTTTGATGCATTTAGGACAATTACCCAGCTCAACTCAACAGGTTTTGATTGTCCATCATCTCCTTCCTCTTGTGATCTTGCGTTAGTAAAGCTTCTGGCAGAGAAACATGTCACCTACTGTAGACGGTGAGCCGAACAGGGACACTCTTTGTGCTGCTGATGGGGTTCTCCACTGTGCAGCCATAGATGTCGTCATCGGACATCAGGACGCGTGAGATGGTCAACACCTTCTGGTCGTGTGAAAGCAGAAGGCGTGAGTCATTGGTCAGCACCTTCCCTCCTTTCAGCCAACTGTATGTGGGCTTTGTGCCGTTATCGTGGGAGCAGTGGAGGTGGAAATTCTCGCTGTACTCCAGGACGGAAGAAGCCATCATCTGGATGTAAGGTTTTGACACAGGAACTGAGGAGGATAACAGGACCAAAGTACAAGTACGGCACAAAGACGCAGAACATGGTGAAACAGTTTTAGATTTTTCATCACAGTATTTCAAGCCTGTATTCCTTGCAATTTTGTTGATTGTGCCTCACAGGGAATGTAAAATATAGTCCATATTATTGAGGTCAACTAATATATTTCACTGTGTAAAATAAGTGATAAAAATATAAATTTTTTATGTATATTGCATATGCACTTGTATAGTGGGTTTGAGAGTGAATTTTTTATGATAGGAAACTCACTAAGCCCATAAACCCATATTGCAATCACACTGTTTTGACAATGTTTTTTTCATACACACATATACACATAAATATATTATTTAAAAATAAATAGCATGGTATATTATTTAAAACCAATGTTAGTCTGAATACCATCCACAGTCAGCTCGATGTAGCGCTCTCCGGTGAACGTGTCGTCTGTGATGGAGATTTCGACCTCGTACGTCCCTTCATCTGATAGCTGCAGGTTGTGGAGCAGCAGGGAGCCATTCTCAAACACCTGGATTCGGTGGCGATACTCAGGCCTCAGGTTTCCGATGATCTCTGTGCCGATTGACTGAACGACGGTGACAGGCTTTACTTTGTCCTTCTTGACCTGCCACTTGATGACAGGCTTGTCAGCGCTGCTGCTGGAGTAGCTGACCGACAAGAGGGCCTCTCTGCCCACCGTGCCCCTCACCACTTGCGTCTGGCTGGTCACGTTCACGCCGAGTGCCTCACCTGGAGGGCAGAGAGACAGTGGTGAGGTCAAGAACTGATGGGAAATTGTGCAGTTGAGAGAGTATTCAGACCTTGTTCACTTCTTAAATATATATTTTTTTCACAATAAGGCCACAAAGTTATTCATTTTATTGGCATTTTATGTGACAGGCAATCGCAACATGGTGCTTAATTATGAAGAGGGGGATAGTAAACTTTTTTCATTTTACTCATAAAATTCCAAAAAGTGTGATCTGTGTTTGCATTGTATTAAGTTTCATCAAATCAACACTTTGCTGAATCAACTTTATGCGGCTACTGCTGCAGATCTTTTGAGATTTGTCTCTCATTTGTTTAGTGACTGAAAGTTTTGGGCTGTAAAATAGATGAAACTTTTCAGATTGAATGGACATTTTCTTTCATAATAATTTGCTATATGTTGTTGCAGATTCTCAGTGAAATAATATAAAAAATGAACATTGTTGGAACTACACCATTTCATTGCCAATATGGCTGAAATTTTTAGGCTCATCGTCCTGCAGGAATGTGAGCTTTCAGCTTTTCTTCACAAAATAAATCAGTTTTGCTTCAGGATTGTGCTGCATTTAGCTATCTCCATGATCCTGTGATGCATGACAAGCCTGCCTGTCTCTGCAGAGGAAACGGATCACCACCACACCATGTGAGCTATGGATTTCTACTGCTCCTCCAGAGTCACTGTAGACCTCCTGCTTGCTTCTCTGATTAATGTTCTGCCAACCCTCGAGGAAAGTGACAGGCTTTATCTGTCACTTGTTGACGAGTAGCATAAAAACCAGCTGTGCATAGTTGGGGAAATGTTGTGCAGCAGAGAAAAAATCTGATCAGATTAACTGAGGGAAGGTGAGACATAATAAAAACAGAAATGAACACAGAGCTGAACAAGAATTAAACAGGGACTTTTAAAGAAAATAAAAGAACAATTAGAGCCTACATCGATACAAAATTAGCAGAACACCAGGAAGAGGTAAGAAACTCAGTACAAAGAAACTTTGAAGGGAATATTCCTTTAGCTGTTTGTTTTTAATCTGTACAATAGAATCATTTATTTTTCTTAAGTATTATCCCTTTCTGTTGCCCCTGCTTGATTTCAGTGTGTCATATTGCATTATAGACCCTGAAGCTGATCTGCAAAGTCTAACATGTAGTCTAAAGATAGCTGCTGATGGTGCATGCCCCCACACTATTTGAAAGAATCGCTCGCTGTTCAGTTTCTGTGTTGTTATCGACAGCAAGTCATCTACATATTTCTTGCCTCGTGGCAAGTTTGGCACACCTACAGCGATGAGCAACTGTCATGAACTAATTAGTTGACCTCTCGCATCATGAACAACTTTTTTTCCTTTAAGCTTTTTGGAAGGTGGCCAACGTGAGTGGTGTTAGAAACAAATAATTCAAAAATCTGAGGATGAAAAGGTTATGCAGGGGTGGGGGGAATGCCATTTAAAAAGATGTGAAACGTTTTAGAAGACCTCTCTTTTTTGATTATAGCAACTTGCTCTTCAGTGAGTGAAGTGAAGTGCTCCAGAGACTGACTCAATGACACGCATGCCTGTTTTTATTTGATCCTATACATCTCAATCACTAATCTGCTTCTCAGAAACTCACTGCTGGAATTTCTCATGACCTCTCAGAGAGAGAGAACAAGCCTTGTACTAATTTTGATTTGTGTTCCCCTGTTATTGCCCACCTCCCAGGGGCTTATAGGGATAAGTCACATTTTACCTTTACAGTGGAGCCCTGTCTGGGAAACCAAACAAAGCAAAGCCATTAGGTTCACAGTGGAGGTAGCTATAACTCAGCCTTAGCTGGACACATGGAGGTCCAAACATTGGCTGCGAGCCTGATGGAGGGCATCCTACTGTTCGGCTCCAGTGATGGAGAGATCAGCCTGTGAGAGAGGGAGAGTCTGCGACGCTCTTTTACAGAGAAGCAGTTAGCAGGGCATCGCCTCATTGCTGTGGTAACCGTTTGGTCCCCTTGACAAGAGTTGCCAAGGCAATAACACAAAGGGCACGATTGTTGCAATGAGTTTCCTCCCTTGAAAAGAGTGAGCGAAAGAGAGAGAGAGAGAGGCTTACAGAGAGAAATTCTTTGTCACTGGTGAAGCTGGAGATAGACACAGGATCCAGTTATTCTAACCAAATGTGGCCTGCTTGGGTAAACTGGGCCCATGGTACTGTTGTAAAATTTATTTTTCTTGGTTAGTCGCCTGGAACGAGCGCTTAAAAATATTAACTGTTCTTAATCATCACTCTTGACCTCTTATTGTCCTCTTCATGTTCCCTTTGGGAACAAAGTGGGAACTCAGCAAACCCATTCAGAGACAAAGCGCACGAACACAAAAGACAAAATCTCTTAGACTCATTTAACCTCTCGCTTATTTCCATTTGAAGAATGATGTCAGGGATTTAAAAAAAAAGTTAAAACCCTTCATGTTTTCCAGGTGACAACTGTTTAAAATGTTCTGTTAGTTTGGTTAACTTTCTTGATTGGACGGCAAATATCGGTACCTACCCGTGAAGAGGACGAGGAGGAGGTAGAGGCCGAAGAGCGTCCACAGTGGAGGAATGTCCCTGAAGTTGCTGAATTTAGAGGAGGGCTTCCTCTCTACCTTCATCTTGTGTCCTGGGCAGAGTGTTTCTCCCGCTCAGTGAGCATGGTTTATCCACCCCGGGCACGTCTCTGCGGCACAGCACTCTCTCCACTGCCTGCCTGCCTGCGACGCTGGCCTCTGCCTGGTCACACTGAGCCCCACTCTCCCCACAGTACCCCACTCACAGCCAACAACAGCCAACTGTGTGTGCGTGTGTATGTGTGTGTTCATGTGACACAGAGACAGTGTGGTTGGAGTATTTCAGCCCTTCTTTTCTTCCTAACTTTGATCTTTAAAAGTGGGGGATGAAAGGAAAACGTGTTTTAAACAGGCCTTGTTGTGTTAGCTTTTGAAGCCTCGTAATCTACAAACAGAATTAAATGTTAATGTTTTTGCTTTGTGACTAGTTTAAATAAATCAGCAACTCTTAAAGAAACACGCAAAGTACCTTTTTTGGCTGCTTTTGTTTCACTGTTCTGTGCTTATTCACAGTATAAAGCACACTTTATGAAAACATGCAGTTAACCAAAGAAAGTAAATCTATGAAGGCTATTTTCTGCTCCAAACTTTGACCAGTGGAATATTACAGTGCCTCGCTAATGTCCTTCTTCTACAACTTGAACGTTTCAACATTTTGTCAGATTTCAATCATAAACATTAATGTATTTTAGCATCATTTTTTGATGGTCTGTTTGTTTGTTTATTTATTTTTCTCTTTCGTTTTGTTGTAGCCTATACAGGAGACACAACAAAATGCTACATGGTGAGCAAAATGAAAAGAGCACATAGCCCTGAACACACCATCCCCTCTGTGAGACATGGTAGTGGCAGCATCATCCTGTGAACTAATTACAGGCCAATTCTGAAGAAAACCTGTTAGAGGCAGTAACGGACTTGATACTGGGGCAAAGGTCAACCTTTGTCCACCAGGATTAGGAACCTGACCGCTACTATGGATGAAATCATATGCATGTGTTAGAAGGCCTAAATCCATAGTTTAAAATTTACAGCTGCTCTCCATCCACTTTTTCTGACCTTGAACTATCTTGCAACGAAAAAGACTTTCTGCTGTGATTGCAGTGAAAGCTGGTTCAATGAAGTCTTTGGTCAGGGATTTTGAATCCAGAGATAAAAAAAGAAACAACATCTTTTAGATTCTTATTTGATGAAAGTGACTTTGAAAACCAAAAATACTTTTTGCACATATGTGGAAAGTTCAAAGGGGACTTTTGCAAGGTACTGCGCCTGCTTATTTATTTTATGACAAAATGAGCAGCAAATTACCGAACCACTATAAACAATGAGCTTATCCTTACTTTGTCCTCTAGGTGGAGTAGAGGCTGCATTAAGACAGCAACCTCTCATTTGAGAAACAAAGTGAGCAGCAGGGGGGGATGCATCAAAAGAACAGCCTAGGCCATGTTTTCACATTAAAGCTGTGCAAAACTGAAGGAAAAACATCAAATGCACTGCTGGGGAAAAAAAAGACCTAAGAAGCAGCAGATGAGGCAGAAAACTTTAATTGAAAGACTTTAACACCATACATCTTTTGCCCACTATGTTTTTTTTTTTTTAAGTTTGTCGATTTGTTTCATTCCAGATATATGAGTCTTTGCATGTGGTCTGATGAGTCAGCAGCCATTATAAGTGATCTATCTCTCCGACTTCCAGACCCTCTCTTTTAATCTGGATTTTGTTGGAAACAAAGGTCGCCTCTCTCCAGAGCGGGAATCATGGTTGACGAAGAGCTGCAGGACCGTGGGAGCAGCTACAGTTTTAGTCACACAAACGTTCAGCCCCCTGTGTACCGTGCCATCAAAGTCGAACCTCTTCCCCTCACCTCTGCCCTCGCTACAAAGCAGACCTCGCCACTCCTCTCATCCCCTAATGGTCTCTGAGTCAAGTGGGACGCTTCTTCTCAGACATGAAAGGGAAACAGACTGAGAGATTCAGACAGTTTTAGCTTAATGTTTCATGACTGAAGCCGTTGTTGTTCTCACTAAAGTTATTCGGCAGACGGTTTTGTAAAATCAACCAAACTCAATATTGATTTCTTTATTGAGTTTGAATATGTCAAGGTTGTTTTACAAAATATTTTCTATTTTGCTGTTTTACTCAACATGTCTCTGATGATATGAGGCATAGAGCAACTAATCTGAGATCTATTATACCTATGTTGTGATTTTTTCTCCTACTTAGATTTATTTTTAAAATGCTTTCTTTATATGTATTTAATTGGCCTTATTAGCACCATATGTAGGAATATTACATGGATTTCAGAAAACTATTGCAATCATAAAACATGTGGAAGCATTTTGAGAAGAAGCCAATGCTCACTCTGAAAAAACTAGATTTTTTATTTTTTTGTCCAAGATCTTTAGTGATTATTTAAAGTCAAATTGCTATAAGAAGCAACCTGGCAAATGTGTTGCATTAAGATTATTTTACAAGTCCCAACTTTTATGTCTGCCCATGCCATTGCAATTGGCAAACATTGCAATGGCATGTTCTCAGTTAATATGAGAAGGAAGAAAAGGGGAACAATCTCATTGCTTGAGGATCAGAAGGAAAGATATTCTTTAAGTCTCATGTAAAGATTCAAACAGGAATATAAGTAGATTCGTACCAGTTAAAGTTCTGGATTCTTGTTCCTCCTGTGATGTCATCAACCCAAATACACACAAAGTAGGGTAGGCATGTTTCCTCTTCAGTGTGGAAATCCATACGACATTTCTCAGCTGCGCTTTTATTTCTTTGACATTTAATAGTGGAAAAAACAAGCAAAGAAAAAAAGATGTTGGCAACGTTTTTTCTTCCAGATTAACATATGGTTGTGACAAAGTGTATCCTTACAAATCTGACTGATCTTCTAGGAACATTATCCAGTGCATAGATTTTCCTGTGAAGCAACACAATGAAGACAGTTTTGCTATTCGTGGTCATAACATTATGCATCTTTATATCTTGTGTTTTGTTTCTTTTTGAACTATGTAAATGACAGTGATCAAGAGTATTTTGTGTACTGTCACTTTAAGGTTAATTTATGTCTTTTCTGTAACTTCCTGCTAAATTGTGTGACTTTGCTAAAATAATAATAATAATAATAATAATAATAATAATAATAATAATAATAAAAAAAAACAGGAGTACCTAAGATGTGGGCCAGTGTGATAACCACTGGAAATAATATAATTGCGCCTCCTGCTGTTTATGTCCTGGCCTATTCATTTCTAATTATCACCCAGGAGACTGGGTATCTTTTTTCCACTGACAAGCTGTCTAAGAAGTAGAACAAGCCAACCAAGCAGAGCTTTCCTATTTTTTACTCCTAAAATAGTCCAGCTTCAGCTACATAAAATTTCCAGAGATGTTTAAGGCTACCATCTGTTTTACTAAGTCCTTCTTTCCGTTTCACAGCAATCACAGTTTCCAGGCTGACATTTTTTCCCCCCCTTAAACTATTCCTTTCTCTTCACTGTCAGAATTCAATCTACCGCGCAAAGTGGGTGTTGTGCTATGTTTGGAGGTGTGCATAATATTGATTGTTCACCCACAGTCATTAAAGAGACAGCAGAACGTGGCCATGGCACCTCTGGGACTGAGTAGGAGAAAAGAATAGGTCCAAATAAAACCCGTAGAGGATGTTTATGAGATTGAGGAGGAGGAGGAGAAGTAATGTCAGCCTGAGAAGGAAGTGTTTGCACTCTGCCATTGCCAAACCACTTCTAACGAGATGTCGGCTGTCCTATCTCCACAGCTGGTGACACAGCCCATCATTTGCGTACGTGTGTCTGCGTGTGTGACAGTGTGTGTGCATGAGAGACGGTGGGAATGAGTGACTCGAGTGTTGATGAGCATGTTAAAGTATGGGCTGTGTTCTTCCTGTGTGAGGAAGCATGTGCAGCTCGGGTTTGTGCAGTGTGCTGCGTGGCTCAGATGTGTGTGGGTGGGCTGAGTGGGTGCACAGGGAGACTGAAGATGCACTATCCTGTTTCTCATAAAGTGAACAAGACTGCCTCGGCAGATAAAGAGAAATGGAGGTACTCTTCGGTGGTTTAGCCAGCCTTATTGTAATAAGTCGTCTATTATTGAAAACGGCTCCTTGCGAAGTTATTTATACCGCTTGACCTTTTTCCCACATCTGTTGCGTCACAACCTCATGATATTAGAAAAACACAAAGTAGAGAGCGACTGGGAAGGATAGGGATACATAATATTCAAAACTTTTTTTTCTACGAGTGAAAATCTGAAAAGTGTGGCATGTATTTGCACTTACTCACTTCTGTAGGTATTTTTCCCCAACCACCTGTTCAAATTGCAACATTTGTTTTTGTAGAGATAGATCAGGCTGTTCAATAAAATATGAGTTATTCAGGTCTGGACTTTGACTAGGCCATTCCTAGACATGGACATGCTATGATCATTCCCATCATATTTTTGGATCAATGTTAGAATTATTACATTGTAGAAGGTCACATTCTTAAGTCTCTTCAAATATAAGATTCCCATCTATCTTCACATAAACTGTTTCTTACTGGTACCCTCGGAAGAATGCATTCACACATCATGACGCTGCTACCACCATGTTACAATGTGGAGATGGTGTGTTCCTGCATTGAGTTTGGAATGTAAACCTAAAATTTCCATTGTCCATTGGGTTCAGCTCTGACCAGAGACATTTCTTACACAGCTTTGCTGTTGCCCCAACACGGCTTTAGGCAAATTGCAAACAGAACTCCTTATGGGTGTTTTCTGGCCACCCTTAAAAACAAGTCCATACTTCTGCTGTTCACAGCTGGTAGTTTTCTTGATTCCCAAAGTTATCATGATGTGACTGTCCAATATTTCTTCCATTTTGGGATGGTGGATTGATTAATTAATTGCTGTTTGAGATGTTCAAATTATGAGTTATTGTTTCATAGCCCAAACCTTCTTTTGACAACTGAATATCAAGATCCACATTAGTCTGCATGATGCTGTTTCTTCACAAATATTTCCTAACAATCTTCTGGGGTCTTGACAGAACAGCTATATTTATATAAACTCACTTCACCAGTTAAGAAACTTGTGAAGGCAACTCTTGGTCTCCATTTTATTTTGGGGTGTCACAGTAAACAAGTGCTGAATATATATGCCTTGTCACTCTTTTAAAATTTTTGTAGAAAAGAATAAATGAAGAAATAAAAATCTTGTAGCATTTACCCTTTACTTCTCTATCAGGCACCTTTTTGTGCTGCACATAAAATCTTATTAAACTACGTTAAGGTCTGTAGCTGCAATGTGGCAAAATGTGGAAAAGTTAATAATTTTGCAAGCTGCTGTTGCCCCATATGTGAGAAGAACATACATCACTGTGTGGAGAAAACATCTGGAGATATGATTAAAGCATCTGTGCCATTAATCTACGCCGGCTCTGCAACTACGCAAAACATAATTACTATAATAAAGCCGTGTTGTCTAATAAACATTATTGCTACCAAACCTGGGAACTTTGTCTGCAGCTTGAACAACACACATTTATGTTATAAATTATTCATGAGATTTCTTGCATTAGTGAGCTCCACAGGAGACAGAGAAATGTTTCAGCTTCAATAAAACATGCTTCCTCTGATTAAATACTCTGCTACTGTTGCAGAGGAGAACGAGCGGCTGAACTTTTAACCATTTAATGCAAGGACGAGATGCAGGTGAACATCAAGGGGCCTGTTTGAAACAAACACATCCTCAAGTTTCACTGTATAGTTAGAATGGATTTATTAATGTAATGCCATGACTCTACACCAAAGTTCAGGTACTACTCAGTTAATTTTTGAAGCACAAGGGCTCTGAAAAAACTTACAGCACAACACAGGAACAGAGCATATAGAACTATTACCGCATAAGGTAAAGCTGTACCAAAATGCATCTGGATGAGAGTGTAGATATGGCATGCTTACTGCTCTGGAAGATCAGATTTATAGAAAAATGCTTGTTGTGTAAAGTCTTGTCACATGGTCAGAAAGATATAAACAACAAATAGAACATACATAGCTACTTTTCTTTAGGCGATTTGGATGCTTTAATTGTTTTTGTAAGCAAGTCAGAAAACGGTCAAAATACAAGCACATCAAAAAACAAAAACAAAAAAAACAAAAAAACAAAAAAACATGGCAAATCAAAAAACAACAGAAGCCACTAGTCACAAAAAGTGATGCATACAAGGTGTATACACAGGATATATGCACTGATCCATTCAAAAAATAAGCCCTGTTTAGCTTTTGGCAGACATTCATTTTCACATTCACAGATCATCATCTAAAAACTAGCACAGTACCAGAAATTTCACAAGTACATGCAGTGAGTCGCAAATTCTGGGTCAAACATATCCGTACTGATGAGGCTGCCGAAGAAGCAGGGAGGGAGTGTTAAAGTTCACAAATATTTCACATAACACACCCTCGAAACTGTTCATTTTCTAAAGCTAACTCATGTTGGGGGGGGAGGAGGGGAAGGTATGATTTTGTTGGGGTGGGATTAAAAAGGTAAGCCTGCAAACCAGTTTGTGCCAGCTGGAGCCACACATCTCTCACTACCTCTTCTTGACTCTTCTCCCTCTCATCATCCAGGTCAGAACAGGGGCGTCACTGCTCCGGCACAGATGTGTCGTCTCTCTCTACTGCCCCCGATCTTCCTGTCTCTAAAAACAGAAATAGGCGAGGCGTAATCAGGATATGAAAAACCTAGAAAGGACTGTTCCTATATCTATTACCGTCAAGGTTAAAGAGCCTCTCAGACAAAGCGACACACTGATAGAACGGAAGTTGAGAAAAGCTATTGGAAAAAAAAAAAAGCGAGAAAACGTTCGGTTCAAATATGTTTATTACTTCTCCAAACTTTTAGTGTACAGTTTATATTGGAGTTTTCTTGAGGGTGACAGTTGAAATGACTGATGAGAACGTCTCTTGTAGAAAGGGGGTCTACCCCTGCGGGAGGAGCTCAAGATGCTCAGTTCCCCTCCGACAGGTCCATTAATTCTGCTCCACCGTTTTAGGCTTATACTGTACCTAATGCACCTGCAGCTATAAATACATCTCCTACCTAAAGACACAAAGCATCCAGCAACTGGGTTAGGGAGAATTATTGATGCAGATCCACCATGTTAAACAGGCTCACCTGATTAAAAACCGGCCATACTTGGGAAAGAAATGGGTCATACATATTTAAAGTTTTACTTTAAGTTCATGGAGGTTGATTAGAATTACGAGGAGTGAAGGTTGATGGAAAGAATTATCTTTGTAATCTGCATTTAACTTTTTCTTTCTTTCCTTTTTTTTCGTTGTTTTCATTCTTTTATTTTTTTTGCCTGAATGTAGGTCAGTTATCGCCTCACCCTATGTAGCTTTGGTTAGTCTATGGCCAACGTTTTTTGTACCTTTCCACCTAACTACGTGTCATTTCGTTCTTGCAAGAGTACAACCAACAATCTAAGGTATTTTTCTATCTTACTCAAACTCTACTTCATGTAAATGTGAACTTTAAAAAAATATCTACCAGCATGAGGGCACTTTGAGTTGTGGTTGGATGAGGAAGGTCCAGAGTCTCAAACAGGGATAAGAGTCAAAGCAAAAGGAGATGTAGTGTTACAAAAACCTTTCAGAAGGTAATACACTCTCAAAATAAACTAAGCCTGTTATTCAAAACTAAGACTTGTTGTTTAAGTATATGGCTGTAATGGGGTGCTAACATACAATAAGTATGGTAGGAAAACTGGGTGATGCAAAGCTATGAAACGGAGTCTGAGCTGACTGACCTGCACCTGGTTGAGTATATGTGAGTCATGCTAATTTTCTTGAAAGATGCAACAGTTTTCATTTCTTTTATGACATGTTTTCTTTTTTTTATTAATGATCTTTTTTGTTATTGCTATTTTGTTTTGTTTCTCCGTTTTCAGGCTCCAGGCTTCAGGATTATGATTGTTGTGCCAAGTTCACCCTGATGCTTGGATCAGATCTTGTCTGTCATGCCGCTGAGTCAATAAAGACCAACATGCAATGAGAAGAATATCTCACTGTTCACAGTGAGATATAAACATAAAAAAAGAAAAGTTGGAGTAACCATTTCATTCATCTTAACCCTAACACATCGTCACCTTTCTAAAAGAATGATGATGGTGATTACATAAATGTTTTGTTTTCAAACTTCTACTCATCGCTCCAAAGACACTTCCTGCTTTGGTAAAGATCTGAACATAACGAGAGATTATTTCTCATAAAAATGGACATAATAATAATAATAAGAAAAAACATTTCCTTGGACTTCTGTCACCAACGGAAATGCTGGTTTGTAAAGCTTAAGCACAACTTGTTGAGTATTTTGTAATGTAATAATTAAATGTTAATTTTTTCCCCCACCCACTCTCTTACATCAAATAGAGACTAGTAAATAGGTGCGAGATGACGGTACTTGACATTTTCCAAGCAAACGGAACCTGAATACCTTCTGCCTCTTGCATCTAGAGGCAGATTAATCTGAGCTCTCGAGGAGAAAAAATGAACTGAGACATTCAGTCATCTGTCGCTATCCCGTGGGGTAATTAAATGAGTCACTCAGTTATGTCTTGCATTAATCACACTTGGTTTAAACCATGAGGGACTTTTAAAAGACAGACTGAATTATGTATAGGATTAAATGGTTGTTGTCCTAATGTTTAAGATTATATTAGTGTTCCTTCAATATGTGTTTGTTTCAGAGAAGACATCCTGCGAATATCAGATCATGTTTCTTTCGTGAATATATTTGACTTTATCTAAATATTCTGTCACTAATCAAATAAGTAACTTCCCCATCACTTACCTTAAGTTATCTAGTGTAGTTATGGCGTGATGAGAGCCTCTCTCTCTCTTACCATATTTACAATCGCTAACCATAATGCCCTCTTTGCAGCATTATGGGACTTAGTCTTACCCCTTGGCTCTACAACACTGACCTGAGCCCCCCTGGCTGCTGTTGAGCACATCCCCAGTGCTGCTCACCTCCTCCCCTTCGGTTTTGTCCTCTGGCTTCATCTTCTTGCGAGTCATGTGGCCGCGGAAGCCAGCCTGGATCTTGGCAGCGGCTCTGTTGGCCTCGGGGTCATCCAGGGGGATGTCCAAGATGTCCTCCTCCTCCTGGGGTCGGCTGCACTCCTCCTGCTACGAGGACAAGTGAGTTTACAGCAGTGCGGGGAACGGACTTGAGGATCATGCAATGGTGTTATCTCTTAATTTCTTTCCATGAAACACTTGTGGGAGTTTTTCCACCGATAACAGATTGCGAGACCATATTTTGCTAGGTTAACTGTAAATGCTTAACAGTTGTATTTTTTTTCTTTTTTTTTTGCCTAAAGCATGTTCGTTTTAGCATCTGTGATCCGTGTTCTCAGTCTGTCAACATTCAACTTTTTCCAAGTCTACATTCTGTTTTTGTCAATGAAACACTGCCGGTTCAAATCTACTAATTTTAAAAATTTATTTTTTCTGTGTTTTGTTTTATGTGTTTTTATCTTCAAAGAAGGCAAGGAAAGAGTTGAATCTTTCATCATGAGAAACTAACAGTGCCCAAGATTTGAAGACTGCAGATTGAAGTTATTTTACATCATTCCAAACTTGCCAAACTCACACCCAAAGACACCAGTCAAAGAAATAAAAATACACCTTCTCTGAAGCATCCCCCCCACAAAAAACAAGACGATCCAGCAAAAAAAATTATTTTGCAGTCCACGACAGCCACTCAGAATCCACTGTCCCAGAGGACAATCGGAGTGGGCGGGAAGAGAAATTCCTGCTGGTGACAAATTGTCAGTGAAAAAGTGCCACGGATATTGATGAGTTATGTAAACACCTATTCAATTTGTGGAGACAACAGATTGCGCGTACGTCGTGCTTTGCTTGTGGTAACGAACTGACATTTCCCACTAAAGAAATGCAGCCCACAGAACGGTCCCACTGCTATCCCGCTATCTCAGTGAAGCAGCGCATCATGTCTCCAGTGAAACCCCTTCTAGTGTGGGAGTGTAACCACCCACCTGTTCGGCCAGCATTCATTAGCCTCTCTGTCTGACTGCTCACAGAGCAGCCAGCATCCAGCTCTTTCACAGGAGAACAGAGACATGCACTGCCAAACACATCTATTGTGTAAAGTTGGAACGTTTTCTCTCTTTACAACATATTCATTTCTTTTAAAGAATTTAGCTTTGAAAAAAAAAAAACCCCTCAAAGGACAAAATAACAACAATTCTAGCTTCTGCATGCAGTTTGACATTCCTTGGGCATCGTCTTTAAGTAACAACAGATTCCTCCAAACAGCTAAAAGGCGTTACAAGTTCATCTGAAGCATTTACTCACATTGTGACAGTCCATTTCTTTTGCTCTGGGACGACTTCAGTCTTCAAGTGAGCTGATCTAGTTTAACTCGAGTGCCTAAATAAATTCTGACTTGGGCCAAGGAGGACGCTCTTTAAACGGGTCTCTGATACAATACAGATGCTTGACTGGCTCTCACTAACAGTCGCTGTATGTTCAGTAACAGTCGCTCACGCACAGAGGGAGAGGGAGAGAGAACGAGAGAAGCAGGGACACACAGAGAGAGAGAGAGAGAGAGGGAGAAAGAGAAAAAGAGACCTCCTACAAACATAACAGCATGTGTTTCATCCTTTCGGTCTCATTAGGGTTGCTGACCTACTCTGCTCACTTTACCCTTGTAAATGTCTAACAGATCCACAAAGTGCAACATTTAAATGGAAATTACACATCACATGTGCAAGTGAAAGATTTAGTTTAACCATCTTTGTGTAAACAGAAAGCCGGTTCTGCTTGGAACCTGTATTATTAAAATTTGACAACTTTCTCCAACACAGAAAGGAATTTCACAATTAAGAAAAACAAAAAAAAACAAAACAAGTGACCAGCCTGGACATACTATTTAAAGTCCAGATGGCAGTGAAACAATAGATTTCCCCCCCCCCCCCCCCCCCCCACAAACAAAAACAAAAAAAAAAAAAAAAAACACACCCAAGACAAGCAACGCGGAACGTTGACAGAGAGTGGGTACAAAATTGTATACGAGA